>JAMKQA010071207.1:0-10214 GCA_024699735.1 Posidonia australis | reverse complement strand
CATAATAGATTAGGTGGTGACTCCTTTTGTTTTGCTTTTTTCGACGTGATTTTGCCGACCGATTTCGCATTCTTTTGCGGAATCTCCTCGCCGGCATGATTACACCTATTAACCACACCATCAAAGTAGAGATGCCACCATTCTTTGTCACAGGATCCTTCTGACTCATCCTCATGCATGGCAAACTGTATACCCTCATCGGAGAACTAAGTCTGTAGGGGCTGATACTTTGGTAAAGGTAAGTCTGCTAAATGATCTGCCATTACCTGACCTTTCATAGACTTCTGAGTGACAAAAGTGATATCAAACTGAGATAAGAGCACCTGCCACTTAACACATCTGCCCACCAACGCTAGCTTTTGGAACAAGTATTTCATAAGATCATGTCGACACAGCAGTAGAACAGGATATGCCATCATATAATGCCTTAGGCGTTGCGTGGCCCAGACAAGGGATAAGTAGACCTTCTCGATTGTGGTGTATTTAACTTCGCAATCATTGAATTTCTTACTCAAGTAATAAATAGCTCTTTCTTTACAGCTCGTTTCATCATGCAAACCTAGAACTACACCCATTGAATGTTGTGCTACTGACAAATAGAGCAATAGAGGATGCCCTGGTTTCAGGGGAACTAAAGACTAGAGGTCTTACCAAGAGCTTCTTAATCTTGTCAAATGCTTCCTGGCATTCATCATTCCAGTGGATCGGTGCGTTCTTCTGCAAGAGTTTGAAGATCAGTTTGCAAATCAGTGTCAGTTGGGCAATAAATTGGCTGATATACTGCAACTACCCAAGCAACCCTCGGACTTCCTTTTCTGTTGTGGGAGGAGGCATCTCAATGATGGCTTTAGCCTTGTTTGGATCTACTTCAATTCCCCTCTAGCTGATGATATACCCCAAATATGCATTTGTTGGGGTTAAGCCGCAGCTTGTATTTCCATAAGCGGTTGAACAATTTTCTCAAACAAGTAATGTGTTCTTCAGGCTCTTTTTACTTAGCTATCATATCATCCACATAGACCTCGATATCCTGGTGCATGAGATCATGGAATAATGCTTTCATTGCCCTTTGATATGTGGCCCCAGCATTTTTCAACCCGAACGGCATGTCCTTGTAGCAAAATACTCCCCACGGGGTGATGAAGGACGTTTTCTCCATATCCTCTTCAATCATTCTAATTTGGTTGTAACCGGAGAATCCGTCCATGAATGACTACATTTTTTGTCCTACAGTATTATCCACAAGTACATCAATGTGAGGGAGTGGAAAGTCATCCTTTGGGCCTGCCTTGTTTAGGTCTCTGTTATCAATACACATTCGAACCCGACCATCTTTCTTTGGCACTGAAACCACATTTGCTAACCACTCAGGGTAGAGGACGACTTTCAGAAATTGACCTTGTGTTGTTCCATTATTTCCTCTTTCAACTTCAGTAGCCAGTGCGGTCGCCATCTACGCAACTTTTGTTTGACTGGCCTGACGTTGGGCTTAAGCGGCAATGTGTGCACCACCACCTCAATGTCTAACCCAACCATGTCATCATAGCTCCAGGAAAAAACATCTGCAACCTCTCAGAGAAGTTGAATAAGTTCCGTCTGGGCCTGCACTGTGAGCCTGGCACTAATTCACACTTCTTTGACATCTTCAGCTGTGCCAATGTTTACACGCTCAGTTTCTTCCTCCACATGCAAGTTTGGGCCCTCTAGATCATCATCATAAGGCTGGAAATCTAGTGCGTCTCGGCTCTCTTCCTCTATTTCCGTATCATCCTCTTCTTCATATGCAACGAGTTCAGAAAAGACTTCTTACTGGAAAGATGGATCCATGCCTTCAAAGGTGCAAATTTGTTCGACCTTCAGCCCTTGATGATATTTTAAGATGGTCACTGTTACTTTGGTCATTCTATAAGTACCTTTGACAATCTCAGATTTTGTCGCCTCTGAACTTACAAGTGTATCTAGCTATTCTATTTCTGCCTCAGTCTTATTTTTCCAGTTTTTGTAGGTGGAATGTACAGTGTGTGTGACAGGTGGGCAGCTGTCCTTAGATTGACTGATGTGAGTGCTGCCACCTGCATTCTTTCCTAAGCCTAACTCAAGATCTTTTTATTTAGACTCCACTGCTTAAGTGGGACCGAAACTGGTAATACCAACTAGACCCGCCTCTCGGCTAATTAGAGCTGATCTCCTTTGGTCTAGCATCCACTGGTCTGTCTTCCTCTAGGACCATGATGGAGATCTGACCCTACAAGACTGTCTGATCTGCAACGTATTCTGGAATTACCACTTTTCCCTTCCGACACCTGAGTTCACTCTCCACGTCTTCTACCAATGTTGCTAGCTACTCCTGGAATAGAATTTCCAAATCACTAAGCATATTGTCAACTTGTGCCACCACTTCAACACCCTCCATCTCATCGGAGGCAAAATCCACATAATATGCACTGGTGATCTCTCACTCCTTAGGCGACGATTTCGGCTGATTTGACTGTGATTCTGATTCATTTACTGGTGAAACTACGGCGAGAACTGTCTCTGTCAAAACTGCAACTGTAACCAACTCTAAAGACGGCAATGGAAGCCTTGTTGTCCCTGGTGGAAAGGACAAAACTAGACTTGTTATGCAATCCACAACCTCATCCTTAGAGTAGTAGTCCTCAACACATATCCATTCTGACCCATTGGTCGACTCACTCTGTTCAGACTCTGTAGCAACAAGATTCTGACTGGGATCTAGAAAACCCACACTGACAAAGTTAGCTAAATCCCTAGAATAAAGAGTTTCTGGAACTTACGATTCCTCGAGAACCCATCTTGTGGCTTCCATTTGTATCCCAGTCCTTGAAAATCTTGTCTTTTCTCTACAGTGATTGGTTTGGTGATTCCTTGGCCATTCCACCCGAGGGGTGCTCCTTTCTCGTATCCCCACCTTTGGCAAAGGTTCTCGACCATCACAAAAGGGTTGCAAAAAGTGGCCAAATGACTAGCACACTCAAGAATCGAAATGAAATCGACAAGCTCAAAGCAATCAACTCGGTAGAGCACATCAGAAGGCTTGGGATCAAATTGGATAGTTTGAGGAGCCAATGAAGAGACCACGTTGACTTTCTCCTTTTCAAGATTTTCCACCATTACAACAACAATGTCGTTGTTCTAGCAGAACTTAATCATTCTGTGAAGAGTCAAAGGGATGACCTGATGCTTATGGAGCCAAAGGCGCCCAAGTAGGAGATTGAAGGACGGTTCGAGGTCAACAACATAGAAGTCTACCTTGAAACAAGCAAGTCCAATGATTAGTGGAATAACCAGAATCCCTAAAGCATCATGGTGCGTGTTGTTGAATGCCGTCATTCCCTTTACGACTGGGATAATATCCTCGGATTTGAATCTGATCTGACTTGCATTTCGCAAGGGGCAAACATTTAAGTCGGCACCATTATCAACTAGAGTAAGAGGAATGCAGAAATTTTGGAATTGCACCATTATGAACAAGGGTTGATTGTGATTTATCCCTGGTGGGGGAGCTCTCAATTAGAGAAAGAAATCACCTGAGGCATAGCTACCATTCCCACCATGTTTTCCAAGGCTAATGGTTGTATGGTTGGGGAAACATGAGCGGCTTGGAAAACCAAGAGGAAGGCCTTCCGATGTTCAATTGATGTATGGATTAGGTCCCAAATGGAAATATCCGCTTTAACTTTCTTTAACTAAGCCATGATGTCTGCTACAAGTGGGTCCTTTTTGGTAGTGGCACGATTGGCTTTTGGAACTACCTCTTCAGGAATAGGATTGGGGATCTGGCTCTCTAGTTGGGATGATGAGGCAATGGACTTGCTATCTAGAACTGATGCCTTGTACACTCGTCCTGACTGTGTTTCCTCAACGCACATTTTCGTGGCATAACTTTAAGGCATGTGATGAGTATCTTGTGTTAGGTTAATGACCACAGGTGTACGGGCCTTCAATTCCACAGGGACTAGGGCTGTTGTATTTGATGAAGTGGGTCTTGGTGTTTTATGGGTCAGGTCAGGTTTTGTCCTAGCTAGCAAACTAGTGGATAATGAAGTGGATTGCATGGTAGGTTTAGTGGCTGCGCACCTCAGTCTGGCAGTGGACTGAATCATATTAACTGAAGAACTGGAAACTTCGACGAAGGATTGACAAAGCTGATAGGGAAAAGGCTCTAAGATATCTTGAATGAGAAGGGAAGGGTCGAATTGTGACAGTGAAGACTCATAAGAAGAAACAAGATGGACTCTCGAAGTTCCATGTGCGTGGTTAGGCAAGGGTCGATTGACTATATTACTATGTGCAAATGCAGAAGAATGTAGTGTCGATGCAGCTAGCGCGGGCTCTGCTTCCTATGTGTTGATGAGAATGACCTTCTGGTCATTCAAATCTTGAATGACACTCTAGAGCGTGAAACAATTATTGTAGCGTGCCCCATGACTCTGTGGTAACTGTAGTATAAATCTGCTTTAAACCACCATAGAAGTGGATTCAGTGGCGGGAGAACTTCCAGAAGCTTCAGGAGTGATGCAACCTTGGCAAATACAGCACTCAGTGGCTCAACCTGAGGGGTGTAATCCCTTCGGGTCATCAAGGCTGCCTAGATCTTGGGTTACGCCCTTGCCTTGCCGGTGTGGGTTGGTATATTGGCTCGGTAGTGGTAGTGATTTGTGATGTATGTGGTGTCCTAGGTGTGGGGTATAAACTACCTGATTCGGCGCTAGCGAGCTCACCACACTAACCGACATAATGGGAGCTCCCACATAAGCCACGACATTCTTGACGGTGTCCTACCTCCACAAATACCTGGTGTTAGATCCATTGTTGCCGCCACTTCCGTTGCTAGGCCCTCCATTTTGGTTTGAAGCCATGGTTTGCTTGGTGAACACCGCTAGTGCAAGAAAACTTCCACTATGTAGTGAGCTCTCAACTTGGGTGCTAGCTTTGATTAGGGATGCAAAAGTGGAAATGGGTTGTATGCTCAACAAGGCCCCTGTGGCTGGCTACGCTCCTCGGATTATCATCTCAATAGACTCTTCGTCAGAAGGTTTATCGTGAACTTGTGAAGCAAGGGTTCGCTAGTGCCTGACATACTCATTGAATGGCTCGTGGGGCTTCTGCCTAGTTGTGATAGGTCCTCTCGCTTTGGGACCATGTCAAGATTGAAAGAATATTGCTCCAGGAAGGCCAGGCTTAGTTTGCTCTAGGTCTTAATAGTGATCATATCTAGAGATGTGAACCACTTCAAGGCTGGACCTGTGAGGCTCTTCTGGAAGAGGCGAATAAGTTGCCCCTCGTCAGCCTGCAATTGAGCGAGATCACCGTAATATGCCCTAAGATGTGAAACTGGGCAGCCTTTACCATTGTATTTTTCAAATTCTGAGATATGAAAATTCAAAGGGAGTACAGCCGTTAGAAAGTAACAAAGGTCCCGAAAGGTATAAGACTAGCGTTCTCCACCTTACACTAACTGTAGTGCTCTTTCCAAATCACTCAACCTGGTGAGTAGAGCATCTAGGGTCGCTATTGCTGTTGATGTTGATTGTGCAACTGGGGTGGGTCCCCTGTACGTTGTATTTATAGCACCCATGTGCTCCTCTGGATCTATCATCTCGCCACTTGGTGTTGTGGCTTGATGACCAGCATGCCCGTGTGTGTGTGTGGTAGGTGGTGGCATGTATGCTGGAGCCTAAATCTGATGTAGAGGTACAGAAGCAGTAACATGCTATGTTGGACGTGATGTTGTGTGTGGAAGCAACAACTGCTGCACCGGTATAGCCTGGTTTGTAGGTCGTTGTGCTCCTACCAGCCCAAAAGGTTGGCCACCAGCAGATGGAGGAACATGTTATGCATAGAGTGGTGATGATACTAATTGTAGAGAAGTGGCGCCCGTTGCCATTGCAACGAGGAGTTGTGGCAAAGACTACGGTGGTGGTATGATAGGTGCAGCATGGAATGCCTGAGCCGGCTGATGCAAAACTTCAAGAAAGGGATAGATAGAGGTAGTCAAAGTAGGATCCAAAGAGAAGGCCATATTCTGCAGCTTCTGTGCAAGGGCCAAAAGCTACTGAGACTACATAGTAGTAGAGCCATCAGTAGCAGTACCGAGGGTTGAGAGAAAAAGCGAAAGGGATGTCAAAGGAGGCTGGAAGTTCAATGATCTGACTGGCTGGGTTCCTACAGTGGAAGCAATCGCAGCCAACTGTGTGTCAAAGGGAGTTGAACTCACCAAAGGACCAGGCATTATCAGATCAGGTGTCCTTGTGGTGGTCACAGTAACAGCCTCAGTTGCAGGCTCTAGTCCAATCATTGTTTGCCAGTGTCTCGAAACTGGATGGCAGGGAACTCCATGTGCCTGATAATGGGTAGCATGGAGAATAGATGAAGTAACAGATGTCAAGATGAGAGAGGAAGGAGGGGTAGAAAGAGAGACCCCCTCTGAAGCAACAGGTACAAAGGTCTCAGAAGCTCACTAGGCCATAATGGATCCCGAGCGGGTAAGGATGAGGCTGCGATTGCAAACTAGGGAATGACACCTACGAGGAGCTATCGTCGCAAGTGACGGATAGCTCGAGGAAAGACGATCAAGAACAATGCCTCAAGACTGAGGTCACTGAAAGGATCTCCTGGGCTATAGCCTAGGAACTCACACGCGGAACACTGTGGTCAAAAGATGAAAAAAATTAGTTTGTGAGCGAAGAAAAGACAAAGACAAAACAAAATAAGAAACATGTGAGCTATGTAGTTGTTTGTTAGGGTGGCATGAATGGCACACATGCACATGAATGCTCCTATTATGCACTCTCTTACCATGCATGTCCCGTCTGGGGTTGGCCACATGGGACGCACTCATAGGTTTAGGTTTTGATTCTGGTCAGAAAGGTAAGGCTCTCGTTCTAAATCCCAGCCATAGCACAGGCAGTGAATGAGTGGTGCGTTAGTGGCCTCGACTCCTGTAGTAGCAAAGAGTTGTATCCTCTACTAACACTGACACGACCCCAGACAAGGAAGAACAGAATGGCAACATGTCCAACATCGAAGCCATAGAACGGGGAACCAGAACTATCTTTTGTAGACTATGGGTGGACTCAAGAGAGGAGAAGATCCATGCTTTCTAAAATGATCATTCATGCACATATGCTTGGTGTCTTTTACTTGCATTTTATTAAACCAAGGGGATTGTGAGCATTTGTCACTAGTTATGCCTTATTATTTGTTCATTTAAATTTGTGTGTTTTATTTTAACAAGGAAGGGAAGCAATCATGTCTCTACTCTCCTAATCATGGTAAATACAGAAAGGGAAGAAAACACACAATCAAGGCATCCAAACACTCAACCAACAAGCAAAAGGCATGAGCATGGCATGTGCTAGTGTAGTGTTATCAGGTAGGTGAAAAAAAAGAAGCAAGCATCACAACAAAAGGCATGAATCAGGTCATGTGCATGTGTTGTGGCATAGCAATCGTGTAAAACGACACAAAAAGCATGTATAGTCAAATATGCACAAACAAGTAGGACAAACACAAAGTGTATAAAACAACGCCAAGCAAGCAAGAAAACCAACACAAAAGCCAGAATCTGGTTATCCTCAGCGGAGTCGCCAGTTCCTGTGACCATGCCGATGGAACCCTGCACGACTCCTCGGTGTGTGGAAACACATGAGGAATTCCGATATGGTCACGGCGAAGATGATGTTTGTATAGTCAAATATGTACAAACAAGTAGGAAAAACACAAAGTGTATAAAACAATGCCAAGCAAGCAAGACAACCAAAACAAAAGCCAGAATCTGGTTATTCCTAGTGGAGTCACCAGTTCCTGTGACCATGTCGGTGGAACCCTACACAACTCCTCGGTATGTGGAAACACACGAGGAATCTTGATATGGTCACGGTGAAGATGGTAAATCCAAGGAAGGACACTCGATTCAGAAACACCAAAGATGGATAAGAAAAAAGAGTCGCCACCTAGTCTTTTAATGGAAAGATGAGGAAAACCAAACACAAAGAAAGCCCAAAGAAATCGATGCAAAAACACATGTGTGCTTCGTACCTAATGAATGTAGTGTGTAAATCACTATGGGCTAGAGAAAGAGTAAGAATTCTTGTTATACTTGGGGAAGGTGTTAAGCACTCCTATACACTTGAAGAATTCAGTCTTTTAAGGTTAACCACTTGCTCATGATCTAGTGTGTGTATACTTGTCTACTCCTAATGCATATGCCTAAGATGAATGCGAAAACATGATAAATCTCTAAGAAAATAATGAATAAAAGAGAAATGATAAGGAAAATAATCTGAGGGACAATGTAGGCATTGAAAATGTTGCTTTACTGTATGTCGTTGGGCGATGAGGAAAATCATGTAAAAATCAGAAGTGTTTGGAAAGCGTCACGTAAAATAGTAGAAACTAGGAAAATCTGAAAAAATCAAATACGGGAAAAAAATCCTCATCCAGGTCCATGTCGACATTGTCAAGCCTTTTAATGTACACTGTGACCATACCGGTGGAACCCTACACGGCTCTCCTCTACCGGGTGCGTGGAAGCACTCGAGGAGTCCCAATACGGTCACAGCAAAGATTGTGAATCTAGAGAAGAAGATTAGACTCAGAAACACCAAGGAAGGATAAGAAAGGATAAGGAAGGGAGTAGCCACATAGTCTTTTAATGGAAAGACGAGGAAAACAAAACACACAAGAAAACCAAGAAGCAAACAAGATGCAGAAAACATGTATGCTCCGTGCCTAATGGATATAATGCACAAATGAATGCGGGCCAGAGAAAGGGTAAGGATTCTGGTTACGCATAGGGAAATGGTTAGGCACCCTCATGCGCCTGAGAAACTCGGTCTTTCTAGGTTTCCTACTTGCCAAATGGTCTAATGGATGTGTGCCTGCCTATTCTGAAGGCTCATGTTAAAAATGACTAGAAAACATGCCAAATCAAAGAGAAGAAATGAAATAAAGAGGAAAAAGTAAATCCGAAGGACAAATGTAGGCATTGAGAATGCCGCTTTACTGTACGCCCATGGGCGATGAGGAAAATTAAGAAATTCTCGGAAATCATCTCTCAAATCAGTGGAAATTTGAAGAAATTCGAGAAAATCAAATTGGGGAAAATAATCCTCTTTCGGGACAATGTCGACTTTGTTAAGCTTTTTACTGTAGGCCCTCGGGCGATGGAAAGCCAAATCAAATCAAAAATATGAAAATCGACAGAAATTCAATAAACGATGAGAAAACCAAGCTTGAAACGAGCTAGGAGTGCGGGCGCAATGCAAGGAAGAAATCATGAGAAAACATGCATGAAAAAGTGCAACAAAATGTGCAAAATGCATGCAAGAGTGTGGAAATGAAAATTCTAGGGCCCTTAGTGCAAAAAACCCAAATTCTGAATGAAAACTAAATTTCTAGAACTAAATCACCAAAAAAATACATAAAAAAACACATTTCATGTAATTTTGAAGAAATCTGGGGTCAAATTTGCAAATCTGTGCATTTCTAGCCAAATTGAAGGTTCCTAGGGGTTAAAATGCAATTATGCATTCAAAATAATTTCAAAAAAGCCCAGGGGCTAAAATGCAAATTAACCTGAGGAACATGCATTCAGGGCAATTCAGAAAAAATTCAGGGGTTAAAATGCAATTTAAACCAGAGAAATATGCATTCAAAAGAATTTTAGTGAAGATCAGGGGTTTAAATGCAATTTGAACAGAGAAAATATGCATTCAGAAGCATTTTATGAAACTTTAGGGGTTTTTATCTAATTTTCAAGCTTGGAAAACATTATTAGAGAAGCTCAGGGGAGACAATGCAATATTTTCAATTAAAACTTTATTCAAACAATTTAAGTGTGACCGCGTGTCCGTCTGATCGACCGCCCTACCCGGAGAGGAGGCGGTGGAGAGGAGGAGACCACAGCCATGCCAATGATGGCGAAGGCGCAAGGATAAAAGAAAAAGAAAAGTTGAGTTGCCACCTAGTCTTTTAAGGGAAAGACGAGGAAAACCACAAAAGGATGAATGCATGAGATGCAAATGGGAAGACTGGATGTCTGCTAACCAGAGGATGGGTAAGGATTCCTATTACGCACGAGGAAGGTGTTAGGCACCCTCGTACGCCCGAGAAACTCGGTCTTTCTAGTCCTATTGTTTGCTAAAGGTTTGATGAATGTTTGCTAAACTGGGATCATGCTCTAATCATGC
>JAMKQA010071202.1:0-10089 GCA_024699735.1 Posidonia australis | reverse complement strand
ATAATATTTTTTTAACATAACATAACTTAATAACAAGTTAATAACTATTATTAAACAGAATGCATATCTTAAAACAGAATGTTATATATCTCACATATCTGAATAATAAAGTCACAGTACTCGTCTTTACCAAAAAAAAACACCTGCGGGCGAGATCGGGCGACACCTGGTTGCGGGCGAGATCCTGGTTGCGGGCGAGATCGACGAGATCGTGCGACACCTGGTTGCGGGAGAGATCGGCGAGATCGTGCGAGTCGAGCGTGGAGTGGGGAAGGAGAGGCTGTCGGAGCTGGGGGTGGAGCGGTGGTCAACGTGGAGGACCGGGAAGTGCAGGTTGCCGTGGGACTGGGGACGACGGGCTCGGGATGACGACGAGCTGGGGACGAAGGGCTCGGGACGACGACGGGCTGGGGACGAAGGCTAGGGATGAAGGGCTCGACATTTCGTCTGAAATCCACCGAAATCCACCGAGATGTCGTCCGACATCAGGTAAGTCGCGACATACATTGCAATATCGTTTCCCTACCTACACTTTCCGACACGTGTCGGCGAAATTTCGTCGACACTGTCCGACATTTGGTTCCATGGTCCTGATCTTCTCACCTAGATCACATGTGACAAGTGTTGGAAGTGCTCTAAAAGAATCAGTTATTTGCAAAGTTGTCCAAGTGTTGTTGTGGAGTCCAACAGATCGAATACTTGGAGCATGTTGTCACTCCTAAAGGCGTGCAAACCGACCCACAAAAGATTCTCTGCATTCAACAATGGCCGTTACCTAAGAATCTACATGCTCTGCGAGGGTTCCTTCGGTTGGTCGGCTACTACTGCAAGTTCATCAAGAACGATGGTAGCATGACAGGTCATTTGACTATATTGCTGTGGAAAGAGCGATTCAATTGGAACGAGGAAGCCACCAAGGCCTTTAATGATCCAAAGCATGCTATGAGTTCATCTCTCGTTACCTAATTTCAACCAAAATTTTATGGTTGAATGCGACACTTCTAGAGTGGGTGTGGTAGCAATCCTTATGCAATGAGGGCAGCCCATCGCCTTCCTAAGTGAAGCATTGCACAACAAACAGCTGGTCTTCTCCACTTATGAGAAGGAGATGCTGGCCATTCTCTTTGTCGTCAAAAAATGGAGACCATATCTTCTCAAACAACATTTCACCATCCGAACAAATCAAAAAAGCCTTAAATACCTAATGGAACAAAAGATTAATACCCCAGCATAGCAAAAATGGCTAGTCAAGCTAATAGAATTCAACTTCACAATGGAATACAGAAAGGGAACCACTAACATCGCAGCAAATGCCATCTCCCGTCAGGCGTAATCTACGAAAATTCATGCCTTGTCAGTAATCAATCTGGAGTGGCTCAATCATTTTTGATAGTCATGCCTCGAGGAACCGGACCTATTTCTCCTATTGCAACAATAGAACTAAGGACAACTTAGCTCCAAGAAAAACAAATTACAGCATGACCTTCTTTATTACAAGGGTTAATTAGTCATTGGACAACATTCTCCTCTTAACGCTCAAATGCTCACTGAATTTCACGACTATTCCACCATCAGTCATTCCAGGTATTAGAAAACATTGCAGAGACTAAGAAGGTATTTTTATTGGAGGGGACTCAAAGGAAAGGTGAAGAATTTTATCCAACAGTGTAACACATGCCAAAGATAGAAGGTCAAACACCTCTCTCCAGTAGGCCTTCTTCAACCTTTACCCATTCTTGAATGCTCATGAGAGGACATTTCCATGGATTTCACAGACAACCTTCCTCCTTCCGAGGGGTATACAATGATCTTTATGGTGGTCGATCAACTCACAAAGTACGCACACTTTGCACCAATGAAGCATCCATACACAACTTCATCAATGGCCTAACAATTCCTTAACTCAATAGTCAAACTGCAAGGGTTCCCAAAAACTATGGTGAGTAATTGAGATGTTGTGTTCACCAACGACTTCTAGCAAGAGCTATTTAGGCTCCAGGGAAGCAAGCTTAAGCTCAATTTCGCTTACCATCTCCAAACCGATGGCCAGACAGAGAGGGTGAATCGAACGATTGAAATATACCTTCGATACTTTTGTGGTGATTAACCTCATACATGGGTTCAATGGCTAGAATGGAGAGAATTCTGGTATAACACCTCCTTTCATTCTTCCACAAGGTGTACTCCGTTTAAGGCAATCTACGGAGTACCTCCACCCACACTCTCCACCTATGTTCTGGGCATAACCAGAGTTCAAGTAGTCAACATGCAACTCTAGGATCGAGACCAAATACTTTCTTAGCTGACCAGTTATCAACGGTAATGTAGCGTATGAAGAGAAATGCTAACCTTCATCGCACAAATCGAACCTTCACCATTGGTGATCTAGTTTTCTTAAAGTTGCACCCATACCAACAAGCCTCGATGGCCAATCAGCACTCAAATAAGTTGTTTGCTCGCTTCTATGAACCATACCAAATACTAAAGCATATTGGACAAGTAGCTTATAAGCTCAAGCTTCTTAAAGGAGCACATATCCATCCCGTGTTCCACATCTCCCAACTCAAGGGAAAAAAGGGTGACGTTGTACTAGTATCCTCATTTCCACCCACGTGGCGTACCAATTTGATGGACAAGAAATACCCAGTAAATGTTCTTGATCAACGGAGCTGCCACCACAGAGGTCTTGATTCAATGGTCCAACTCTATCGTGGAAAATGCTACTTGGGAAAGATGTGATGAACTCCGGCGAAAATTTCCAACTTGGGCCGTCAAGGACGTCGTCGGTATAATGGAAGGGAGAGTTGATAGAGACCCAGCTCTTGGGCTAGGCCGGGCTGGCCACAGTCCAGCAGAGTAGCATCGTCGTAACCAGGGTATCCTAGTGAATAATGGCCAGGTTGTTAGGCCGAGTCATCATTGAGAAGGTTGTTGGACAGTCGGGAAGATTCCCAGCACTCGTTAGCGTGGCAGTCCCCAGTGGCAAGGAATCTTGTTCATTATGATTGGGTTGTTGTGTTGGTTATGATTGGATTGTTATGATGGTTATGGTACTGTTCATTGGGTAATAAATACCTCTGCGTAGAGGGGAGTCTTACTTCTCACGTAGAGAGAGCTTGACACCCATATGTTCCACCTTCTTCTTCTTCTTTCTTCTTCCTCCTTAGCTTCCAGGTAAGAGGTAGAGGTTTACCTCCCTCAGACCTGAATAATTCTCACCCTTAGCTGACTTGCAAGTGATCTTGAAGAGGCAGCACAATAGGAAGGAACCGGCGTTCACAACCGCCGCTTGCCGTCCGACGATCTCTCCGACTCCAGATCAGAGAGGATCGTGCCAAAATGAAAATAACTAGCAGAATCAGAACGAACCGAGAACTCGCCTGGATACTTACATGACAACCTACAGGGTACTCTTTTGAAATCCAATGCTAAAAGAAGTGACTTTTGAAGTAAAAAAGAAGAACAATAGCAGTTCACATCAGTTATGCACAATCCAAAGCACACTGAGTCACTGACCTGTCCCTTGAGCTTCATGGAGAGCACACTCCCCTTCTTGACACGTTCCCACGGAAACGCCAACAGCATCCTCACCTTCACGACAAACGTCCTCCACCAACCGAACTCCTCCATCTCGAACTCCCCCATTGGATACTCCTCCTTCACCCCCAACCCACCATTCCCCTCCAAACCCCTGATGGAAGAAGCCTTAGCCTCCTTCTCCTCCCCCACCTCCACGTCCTTCTCGAAGGCTCTGGCGGAGAAACCACGTCGGGAGCTGGGGGGGAAGGTGGAAGTGGGGCCGAGGAGTCGGCGAGGTCTGTAGGGGGCCAAGAGGGAGGGAGCGGCGGAGGAGTGGCATGTGGAGAGTGGTCGGAGGATGAAAGTCGAGATCTTGGCGGGGGTGAGGCGGTGGGATGGGAGGACGAGCTTCGCCATGGACGGAGAGGTGGAGTGAGGTCGAAGGACAGGATGGTGTTACGAATGTGTTATTTATTCCTTCGTTTTGGACTTTTTGGACAGCTGACGTTTCAAACGCACCACCACAACTCCTGTCTCTAAACCATAGCCCACAGCGGGAAGGAGAGGAGAATGGACGGATCGACCCGTTTACGATCATACGGGTTGGGTCCTGGCGTGGGCAAGTTTACACTTTTCCCTTTTTTTCTCCTCAAAAGCATCATACATGTAGTAAGCTAAAGAAAAAAGAATAATTTTCTTAATTTTGTCTTCAACTATACTTGATTTTGATTTTAATATCTTTAATTATAAAACTATTTATTCTATTACTCTTAATTTTTAATTTTTTCCATTTTGAAATAATTGTAGTAACAATGTTACAATATGACATGAATTAATCGTTATATCTTTCTCATTTTCTTTCTCTACTTTACTCTGCTTTCTTCCTCTTCTTTCACTTCCTTCTCTTGTTTCTCACCCTGTGGTTTGGCTCATCCATGGCGAAGAGTACCCATCACTATCACAATTGAATTTGAGTGTAGAAGTAGCACTGAAATCACAATCAACAAGTCAGTAAGAGAAAGTGATATGCAACAAGATCAATGGTGATGGTACCGATAACAACGATGGAGGTATGCTCATTCCATGCCAGCAAAGGTTGACCTATCAGAAGTGGCATAGCTATGCCACCAAGTCCAACAAGAGCTAGGTCGTCAAAACTCCTAGTGGAAAATTGGTTTATCAATATGCTAAGAAAATGGCACAAAGACTCAAGTGTCTAGTAACTAGAAAAAAGATGCAAGGAATTCTTGATTTTAGACCTATGGAGTACAAGAGGTCTTGGTTGTCTAAGAATCATCGCATTATAAACCATGCTTATGGCAACGTTTTGTCAAGAAGTATTGTAAGAGAAAGGATTATTAAAGGTTTTTTAGTCGAGGAAGATTGTCAAAAACGTATTAAAGATCTAGAAGGCTAAGGAAAAACAATCCTCAAAGAGCTAGACTATAACGAAAGGCGAAAAAACATTTTGTTAGGCCCTTAGTATAATTTTTTGTTTAGAAGGTTAAGAGATTGTTTTTGCTGTTCAATGTCAAAGATTTTTAATCTAAGGTATTATTGCTTGATAAAAACGAAAGAAGGAGAGGGAGAAGGATTATACATCTATCTTAACGGTATTTTTGTCTAATTTTTTTTTATGCAACAATATTTTACAACAAAAACATCTTAATGACTAACGACAATAATTAAGAATACCAAGGTAAATGATTTTATAATTAAGAATATTTAAATAATATATATACATACATATATATATATGTATGTATATAATTGAAGATACTATTAAAAAAAATACTTTAAAAAACATGGTAAAAAAGATGAGTAGAAGTGAATCAATTAAAGTGATTGAAGATACTATTAAAAAAATTACTATAAAAAACATAGTAAAAATGATGATTGGAAATGAATCAATTAAAGTGAAAAATCTTTAAGATATAAATTACTAAGATATAAATGCCAACAACGCCAGAATAAAGTTTCGATGCAATAGCTCAACGATCCCAAAGAACTAGAATCGAGGACGTACATGAAAAGAAGATGCTGAGCATGTGCTTAAACCTGTCAAGCTTTCTTTACCCGTACTCAAAGAATAGCAAAAAATAGAGAGGTGTAGCCGCGCATAGTACAACTTTTTTGTGGATCTTACCCTGAACTCGACGTAGCTCCATCCCAAGCACGTGATGAAGCATGAAACGTTTTGGATCTAGGAATTTAAACAATTCTGACAATATTTCATCTAATTAATGAATTTAATGTTCAACAAATAAAAGTTAGATGAACGAAAAACAACATATTCATGATCTAGAATAACAAGATCCTAAAATCAATGCTAACAAAGTCATGATATCTGTGAATGAACCGTGTCTACCTACACTAGAACGAGAAAAGTCATTAAAACCAATGATACGAGCACTGCAAGTGACAATGGTATGGCAGGAGCAAAGGACGCAATCTGCACAATAAAATTGCATGTCCCCTGTGATGCATTCTGAGTAGTAATCATTGCGAGACCTTCGAAATAACAGCTCCCATCTTTCTGATTCTGGACCTGAAAATACATGTTGAAGGCATAGGATGCGTTCGCCTGTTTATCCAGACTATTGCAAGTTGATCCGTAACCAAGGGCAGTGCAATCGGAGAAGGTGCACGCATAGTCGATGTTGTCTCCCAGCTTGCTTGTATCTTTGGCATTGGGGTTGAACACACACCACCTCTGAGCCAAGTAGATGACATCCTTTGCACCAACTAGCATCTTGTTCTGTCCTTGTCCTGAAAGATCTATGGGATATTTTGGCTGGCCATCATACCGAAATATCCCCCAATGGCGTTCAAAATTTCCAGGAGCTATACTTTTGCCATCTTCATCAATCAGACCAAACAAGTAAGTTTCAATGTACTGGTTAGGCCGAAGGGGAGTGCCCTGGTTAGCAGCAAGGCGCTTAAGAAGTCCATTGTAGAACTTCTGTGCAAGGTTCAAATTGGCATTGATATCTCCGTCCGTAGGCCAGCCAACTTCTCCAACAATGACAGGCATGTCCCCCACTCCAGCCCTCTTCAATGCTGAGATCAGCGTGTCAAAATTGGCATCAAACACATTTGTGTACTGAATCTCATTGTCAACCACTGGGGTGCTTGTGCCATCGAAGAAAGCAAAATCTACCGGGAAGTTCTTGTTAAGATACAGACTAAGAAAGGGATAAATGTTTACAGTGAAAGGAGCACCATTCTGATTCAAGAACTGAACAATTTGTGTCATGAGATCGTCAATATTGAGTCGGAACCTTCCTGCAGATGGTACAGAGTTGTCTGATGGGGATCCATAGACGTCAGCATTGAGAGGAACTGTGGCCTTTATTTTGTCACCAACCTCAGCATCGTTCAGGGCATTCTGAATGTTCTGCAAAGCAGGAAATGTGACATTCAAAAATGAGCCATTGTATGATGTAAGGAATGGCTCATTCCCAACTGCTACATATCTGCACAAAGCCACAAACAGAATGAGCATTATTAACCAACAATATTCTTAAGGCTGTTCTTTTTCAGCTCTTTTTTTTTCACGTTTAGATGAGAATATATAGAGAGTTTAAATGTGGGGCTGTATTTCCATATTCTTCAAATAGTACAACACACATGCAACCGTAGAAGTTAACAGAATCCAACAATAGGTACACAAACATAAACATCAGGAATGCCTCATTATGTTTATGAAGACTAATCATGAAGTTAACAGAATCCAACGATAGGTACACAAACATAAACATCAGGAAGTAAGTAGGTGATCTGATAGACAGAAGAAATCAAGATCTCGACAATGAAAATACAAATTACAACTAGTTAGAGTTGAATAAATGTTTTCAACATGTTGATTGTACCTCATCTGTAAGCCATAATTGAGTTGAACAAATGCAGAAAAAACTCAGAATCTTGAACAATTTATTCAAATATGCTGGCACCATCCAGTAATATTAGTAATTTAAAGAACCATGTCGCTTTGCATAATCAGTGTGGACCTTAGCTGTTAGACAACATTTGCATTTACTCGCTAAAATGGATCAAGCATGCATCAGCAAGACTTCGCTCATCACATTAAACAACTATCTAACATATACCTCCACTTTTCAAGTCTTCAACTACTAGTTTAAGATCTACCAAACATTTAAATACTCAAAGTATCTAACATGAGGCCTTTTTTCCCCCAAACATTGAAGTGGGCATATGGCATATAGTTGTTGTACCTACCATCTTTGCTTCTGAATAAACAAAAGAAAAATAAAGCTACGGACAAACTTTCAGTTCAGGACAAAGGAACGAGAAAATCACGAAGTATATGTTTACAAGCTACAACATCAATCCAAACAAGACTAATACGAAGAAAGATATCAATAACAGAAAAAGGTCTATGTAGGTGTCTACAGGGAATTTTTCCTGTAGGCACCCTTTTCTATTTTTTTTGTTTTTAAAAATAAAATCTAATTATATAGTTAGTTAATATATAAGATAATCTACTATATGTTAAAGTTTCATCATAATATGAGTTATATTCACTGTTAATTTTTAATTTAAAATCTAATGGTTAAAATTTAGTAAAACGTGTTGAAGTTTAATACCTTTAGATCAAAGGTTAATAATTGTTTGGTTTAAATGAAAATTTCTCTATGTATTTATAAATATCTAATAAATGTTTTTTTTCCCTTAGGTATTTACTATAAAAAAAAATTTGCCTACGGCCATGTTGGATGTAGGCACCTACACCAACTTTGCCCCCTGTCAATAAAGGCAACTTCACAAATTTGATCAATTCCACCCACCATTAAACAAAAAGCCTACAGGAAGAACAGAAAAGACATCAAGCACAGAAGTATATCCACTAAAAGGCTTCTACATAAAACTCAAAGGTATGGATTGTAAACAAAAATTATTGGTTCCTTAGTATTCTAGCCCTTGTATTCCAAAAAAAAACAAACAAACAGTAACACAGCCATAAACTTAGCTTCTTCTTTTTTTTTTAATGCAAACGGTAAATAGAGCCAGAAACTTAGTTGATCGTAACAATAAGCAATATAAACATGTGCAATGGAACCACCACCACTACTACTATTCACTACGACTCACTTGACGTCTACACCACCATGGAAGAGATATCGGGTGACATTCCGCTTGACCCACTTCCTGGCAGATCTGAAGCTGGTCATGGTCTTGAGCTGATCGTTGGGGATCGCAACCATGACCTCAATGCCGGACCCCGCCAATGCGCTCATGGTGGACGAGTCCGCGTCGAACAGCTTGACCTTCTGGATCCCGTTGTCCTTGAGCATCCGAACCACGGTCTCCGGGGGCAGTTTGTGCGTCGCCATGGTGCCCCAGTTGACCCCGAGCCCGAGAGCAACCGGCGAACACAACCCAAGCACCAGCACAGGCCACCAACACACGAGGAACCCCCGGGAAGAAGCCATCATCACTAAGCACTAGCAAACAACCAGTGGTGGCTTCAATGCTGCGAAGGGAAAAAAAGAGGAGTGGCCAAATATGTAAAATCAGTCGCATTCTGTCACTGGAGGTAACAGCGAAGTTGAGGAAAAATAGAAACTTTCTTGCTTTTAAAGTTCGAAAGGGAAGAATTTTAAAAAAAGGGGAGCACGCACCCCTTCGAGAATGATCGACCCAAAGCAAAATCTATCTCCCCAGGAAGTGATGGTGACGCCTGGTTGACCTTTGGGTGTGGATGAGAGGAAGCGAGAAAGAAAGAAGGAAAGAGGCCCAGGTTTCGGGATGGGAGAACGAAATGCCAATAAATAATGAACGAATGAAGAATGATTCCTTTTTTCGTTCTGTTTCTTCTTCTTCTCCTTCTCCTTCCTCTAGTTCTTGGTGGTCAGCTTGTGGTGCTGCCAATGAAAGGAACGTGGCAGCGGACCATGAACGGCGGGCGGTTCCCGGTCAGCCCACTCTCCAGTCGCACTCGTCCCAGTCGCTACCAGTTGAGGTGAGGAGTTGATATCGCCGTTTCATTTTTTTGTTTTTTTTGTTTTTTTTGTTATATAGTGGGGGATGGGCGGTGGACTGGAACACGAAACAAGGACAGCAGGCGATATTTAAAAAAATAAAATAAAATAATGTTGGGAAAAAGGAGTAGTGCCAGAGAAAGGGAGAGAGAGATGGGATGTGGGTCTGTGGATGCGTGGGAGAGAGTGGAGAGTGGGGAGTGGAGAGAGTGGGGAGTGGGGACATACGCGTTGCGTAAAACGTTAATAAAAACTTCCATTCTAGACAAAAATCCACGTAACCAACTGGTACGGTGTAATTGATTAAAGTGAGTGAAATTCACTTCTTCTTTTTTAAACGATTTACAGACAAAAATATATATATATCTACTGATTTCAAAAAATAAATAAAAACCCACGTCCCTGTACGGTTATGCTTCCCGCGCATTGGTTCCGTTCTTGTGGCGGCAAATCCGCTCACCTTCTTTTCCAACAGTCCGATGAAATTAAACTTAAAGTAGGCGTTTTCCACACAAATCCAAGATAAATAAATCAAACAAGAATTCGCTAAATTTATATATATATATAT
>JAMKQA010071195.1:0-11150 GCA_024699735.1 Posidonia australis | reverse complement strand
GTCTTGTTCGACTCTAGGAGTTCATTTTCTTTTGTCTCCGAGTCATTTGCTTCTGAGATCGGGACTAGGCCAGCCAGGTTGGCATTCCACCTAGATGTAGTCACTCCATTGGGAGAACACAGTCTAGCGTGGAGATATTTGAGACCGGTTGATATTCAGTTGGGGGACAGGAATTTTTAGGCCAGCTTGTTCCTGATGGACATGTAGGATTATGATGTTATCCTGGGAATGGATTGGCTAGCACAGCATTCGGCCGTCATTGATTGTGCCAAGAGAAGAGTTTTGGTAGAGTGTCTAGGCCAAGACTGGTGTATGGTATAGGGCACCAGACAGGGTGAGCCCAAGAAAGTGATTTATGCTCTCAAGGCCTATCATCATTTGCCGAGAGGCAGTGTGGGCTATCTGGCCTGTGTGACAGTTTCTACTTCGCTCGTGGTCAGGATTCAGGACTTGCTAGTGGTGAGGGAATATCCCGATGTCTTTCCATAGGAATTACCTGGAATACCGCCGCACAGGGAAGTGGAATTTGTGATTGACTTGGTGTCGAGATTAGGTCCTATTTCCAAGGCTCCGTACAGGATGGCACCTGCTGAGTTAAGAAAGCTCTGGAATCAACTGCAAGAACTGATGGATAAGGGATTTATTCGTCCAGTGTTTCACCTTGGGGAGCACCGGTTCTATTTGTCAAGAAGAAGGATGGTTCACTTCGGCTCTGTATAGATTACTGGATGTTGAACCAGATCACTTTCAAGAATAAGTATCCATTGCTCAGGATCGACGATTTGTCTGACTAGTTGCAGAGAGCATCAGTGTTTTCAAGATAGATTTGAGATCTGGATACCATCAGTTGAGGATCAGTGAGCCAGATGTGAAGAAGACTGCCTTTCGCACCCGTTATGGACACTATGAGTGTTTGGTTATGCCATTCGGGTTAACGAATGCTCCGACTGCTTTTATGGACCTGATGAATAGGGTGTTCAGGCCCTATTTGGACCAGTTTGTGGTTAGTTTTGTGGATGATGTTCTAGTGTATTCTCTGGATGTTCAGACCCACAGGAGTCACTTGAGGATCGTACTGGAGACGCTGAGGCAGCATCAACTTTATGCCAAGTTCTCCAAGTGTGAGCTTTGGCTGGAAGAGGTGTCCTTCCTTGGTCACATTATTTCAGGAGAAGGCATCAAGGTAGATCTAACCAAAGTGGATGCTGTGAGTAGTTGGACCAGACCGAAGATAGTGACTGAGATTAGAAGTTTTCTCAGCCTGGCAGGATATTGTAGGAGATTCATTTAGGATTTCTCCAAGATTGCTGCACCATTGACCAGACTTATCAGAAAGGAAGTGCACTTTGCCTGGGATTGGCAGTGCGAGGAGAGCTTCAATGAGTTGAAGGCTTGTTTGGTATCGGCCCCAGTTTTGACTTTGCCCTCTGAGAGTGGCGGTGTTACAGTCTATAGTGATGCTTGTGGGATTGGCTTGGGGTGTGTGTTGATGCAGCATGGTAGGGTGGCGGCGTATGCCTCGCGCCAATTGAAAGATCATGAGAAGAATTATCCCACCCATGATTTAGAGATGACAGTTATGGTGTTCGCCTTAAAACTTTGGAGCCATTATTTATATGGCGAATAGTTTGAGGTGTACACAGATCACAAGAGTCTGAAGTACATCTTTACTCAGAAGGATTTGAACCTAAGACAGAGGCACTGGGTGGAGTATATCAAAGACTATGATTTCAGTTTGTCCTACCACCTAGGGATGGCAAATGTGGTTGCAGATGCTCTTAGCCGACGCACTCATGTCATGGCTAGTTTGATGATCCAGGAATGGAAATTGTTGGAGGGACTAGTGGAGTGTAGGTCTCGGAGATAGTCTCAGGGACCCACCTAGAGTAGTGCTAGCTAATTTGTCTATTCGCCCGAGGATGATCGAGGCGATTGTCACAGCTCAACAATATGATTCTTTTGTGTTAGATATCTGGAGGAAGCTGGAAGCTGGTAATGTCCCTCATTTTTTAGTCGAGGTAGACGGTGGGTTGAGGTACGACTTGAGATTGTATGTGCCTCAAATAGAGGAAATCAAGAACAGTTTGTTGGATGAAGCCCACCACTCCAGATACTCTATTCATCTAGGAAGCACCAAGATGTATAAAGACTTGAAGAGAAACTTCTGGTGGCCTGGGATGAAGAGAGAGATTGCTGAGTATGTGGCAAAGTGTGCAACCTACCAGATGGTGAAGATAGAGCACCAGAAGCCTGGAGGGACTTTGCAGCATCTAGACATTCCAGTGTGGAAATGGGAAAATGTTTCGATGGACTTTGTGACGGGTTTGCAATGAACCTGAAGAAAGAATGATACTGTGTGGATGATAGTGGATCGCCTTACAAAATCGACACATTTCTTTCCAATAAGGGTGAATCTTCCTTTGGCAAAACTGGCAAAGTTGTATGTGGCTGAGATTGTGAGATTGCATGGTGTCCCAGTGTCTATTGTGTCTGACATAGACATGAGGTTTACATCTGGGGAGCTCTGCAGGAGACTTTTGGCACAGTGTTGAATTTTAGCACTGCTTTCCACCCCCAGATGGATGGCCAGATAGAGAGGACCATCTAGACACTAGAGGACATGTTGAGGGCCTACGCCTTGGATTTTGGTGGTAGCGAGGAGGATCATTTACCTCTGATTGAGTTTGCATATAATAATAGTTACCACACTAGTATTGGTATGGCACCATATGAGGCATTGTATGGAAGACCCTGCAAGACACCAACTTGTTGGAGTGAGGTGGGTGACAGACAGTTAGTTGGGCCCGAGATCATACAGCAGTACGAGGGTAAGGTGGATCTGATCAGGAAGAGATTGTTGTCTGCCTAGACCTGGTAGAAGAGTTATGCTGATAGGAGGCGGAGACCTCTGGAATTCGAGGTAGGAGACTTCGTTTTCTTGAAGGTGTCACCAACCAAGGGTGTGATGTGGTTCGGTAAGAGAGGCAAGTTGAGCCTAAGATATATCGGACTGTACCAGATTACCAAGAGGGTTGGTGAGGTGGCATATCGACTAGATTTGCCTCCAGAATTGGCGGGTGTACACAACACCTTCCATGTATCTATGTTGAGGAAGTGTTTGGCCGATGCATCCTAGGTGATACCAATGCAGCTGGAGGAGCTGCAGGAGGACTTGTCTATAGTTGAAAATGCAGTTCAAATACTGGACATGAAGGAGCAAGTCCTTAGGACTAAAGTGATTTCATTGGTGTTAGTTCAGTGGCAACACCATGGTACAGAGGAGGCTACCTGAGATCGCGAGGTGGACATCTAAAGACAGTACCCCTACTTGTTTTATTAGAGCTGAATTTCGAGGACGAAATTCTTTTAAGGGAGGTAGGATGTGACATTTGGGCCTGATTATCCATTTTTAATTGTAAGCCATGTAATTAATTGTAATATTGCATAAATGGTTTATTAATGGATAATCTATTATTTCTTGGATGTGTGAGCTTGTGGTTGGCTCTCTGTGCACCTGCTTGTGATTTGAGACCAATATGGGGTCTAGTTTTAGGATGCACAGTCACTTCAATTTGCATGCCTGTCTTTTCTTCCTTTTCTCCTTTCTTTTTCCTTCCCTCTCATGAGCCCGCACCATCTCGTCTTCTTCTTCCACTTCTTCCACACCCGTGCCACCACCAGCCAGCGGCCTGTGCCTCGTCGTCATTTCCGACGCGATGGACGGCCGATGTGACGCGGAGGGAGGAGGGGATAAAGAGAGGCGAAGGCAAGCGAGGAGAGGAGAAGTTGACCGAGAGAGGAGAAGAGAAGGACGAGTGACGCGCAACTGAGGAAGAGGTGGGAGCTTCTCGTGTGATCCGCCGACGGAGGAGGCTTCATCGGGGCGCGAGGAGGCTCGCCGGAGTGTGGGAAGGTTCATTGGGGCACCATTACAAGTATGTGACCTCTATCCCTTCTCGTTTCCCTTGTGTTTGGATTAAGTGAGAAAATCCTTGAAGATGACAAAAATGCATGTAAAATTGTAGAAAATGAGTTGTATTGCATGAAAAATATAGAAATCATGTGGTTAGGATGAAAATATGTGGGATTGAATGTGTTTTGGGGTGTAAGCTATAGTAGGTTTCACTGAGTTCTTCCCCTTTGTGATTTTCGTATGAATCACATAGTTGATGGATTAAGGAATGGTTTGAGGGGTTTTGAAGTAGACTCAAGGGTCTACACCCCATGATTTTATGGTAATTTGTGATACGTGTTTGGCAGGATTGATCGGGACTCCCACATTGGGCGATTTTTCGCCGCCTGGAACAGGGGTGTGCCCTATCTGCGATCAATTCGGTATGCCAAATTTATTCGATATGCAGAAATCCTGGCAGATTAAGCCAGGATTGTTGGTTTCAGTAGACCGAAATCTCTTAGTCGACCGAAAAAGGGGATTTTGGTATACCTAAAATGTTCGGTATACCGAATCAGGGAATTTCGGTATATCAAACCTGAAATTCGGTCTGTTGTTTATGATTTTATGGTAATTTGTGATATGTGTTTGGGGGGTCCGATCGGGACTCCCATATAGGGCGATTTTTCACCGCTTGGAACAGGAGTGTGCCCTATCTGCGAGGAATTTGATATGCCGAAATCTTGACAGATTAAGCTAGGATTGCTGGTTTTGGTAGACTGAAATCTCTTGGTTGACCGAAACAGGGGGTTTCGGTATACCAAAAATGTTCAGTATACCGAATCAGGGAATTTCGGTATACCAAATCTGAAATTCGGTTTGCCATTTTTGCCCTGGCCCTAGTATGGGCAGATATGAATGAAAATGAATGATTAATGGTTTTATATGGTATGTTGAGCATATGTATGTGATGTTTTCCCCATGTAATGACATGGAGGAATGTGGAACCCAAATAAATAAATTTGGGCATGGTTTTAGGTTTTGATCCCATAAATGAATGAAAAGAATGATTTTGTGTGGTTTTGGGTTTTAGACCCTATAAATGAACAAAATGGCTGATTATACGTGGTTTTTGGGCAAGAGACCCAATTTATGATTTTAAGCATGTTTTCATGACTTGAGTTGGGACCCCAGTGGAGGGTCAAGTATTGCATGAAGTCAGATTCCTACAACGGAAAGAATGAAATGGAAGAGGGTTTTGAAAAGAAAAGTTTAAAGAGTTTTGAAATGAAACACTAATAATGTGTTAAGGAACCACGGGGGTTGGTGTCGACAACGTGGTAGACGTATGAGGGTCCAATGAAACCAGTTGCCAGACACGACTGTGGTTGCCGAGCTTGAGACGGTATAGGCTGAGCTTGGGTCATTGAACTAAGTTGTTCAGGTCACTGAGCTCGTGACGGTGTAGAATGAGCCTTGGTTATTGAGCCTAGTTGTTCAAGTCACCGACGGTGTAGGCTGAGTCTAGGTCATTGTACCTAGTTGTTCAGGTCACCGATGGGGCGTTAGACAAAGATGTATCCCCATGCATATATGAAGGAAATTGAGGTCAGTTGGCCAGGGCGGTGGCATCCTACATGGGGAATTTCACGGGTGCAGTGCAAGAAGATAGGGGAAAGGATATCCTCGCCTACTACTTGTGCGCCTGATTACCCCTGATCAAGTTAACAACTGTACAGAAAAGTGGAAATGAGTAAAGAAAAAGAAATGTGATTTGATCAGGATTGGACTTAGGAAATAGTCCTAAAATCCTGAAATGGAATTATGATGATGTTTTATCCAATTACCAGCTAATATTTATAATTTGGTTTTGAACCCGAGAGGCATTGTGTTTTAGGCTGGATCTGGTCAGAAATGTGAATTTGAAAGTGTGATTTTGGGAAGAAATCCCAAGTATTGAAAAGGATGTGTTTTGGAAAATGAATTCCAAAGGTTTTAAAAGAAAATGCAAAGGTGTGTTTTTGAAAAAGAATGTGGTTTTGGAATGAGTTTCCAAATGTTTTCAAAAAAGAAAAGAAACATGGCTTTTAGAAAGAGCATGAATTTGGGATTAAATTCCCAAGTGGTTTCCAATAAAAATAAAAGAGGATTTTCAAATGAAAACCAACATTGAAATTAAAAGCGGAGCTTTAATGGTTTTGCCGAGATTTTTGTGGGTTGTGTGTTTGGGACGCGTACTGGGGGACTTAGATGTCATTCACGCGTGCTTATTTGGTTTTCAGGTGCAAACCGCATGCTGCCGAGTTCCAGTGCAGGAGTTGGAGCTTCTTGCCGTACATTGAGATCCTGAAAGTGAGCCTTAGTTACAGTTATTTAATATTTCTGTAATTAGAGTAATTTTACTTATGATACTATGATTTGGTAACGTGTCCTGGATCGAGGCATTACAGGTCGACCAAATTCCATAGATTCGGTCAACCGCTCAAAATCAGACAACCAAATTTCGACTAGAGGACTAGATAAAAAAATGGCATAGCGAAATTGTTCGATATGTCGAATTTTGCGAAAAACAGAAAAGGGCCCAACCCTACTGTTCAAAAATCGCCCAACTGGGACCTCCGATTGGACCCTTCAAACAAGCACCAAAAATTACACATAAAACAGAAGATGTAGACCCTTGTGCCTACTCCAAATCTCAACAAACAAAACCAAAAACCATTCACCATGCATCAAGATATAAATTTACAAAGGCAGAAGGGTCAAAATGACCCAAACTCAACTGCCACCATTAGCACCCATAAATGGCTCCATAAATACTTATAAAATCACAACAAATTTTATGAATGTAAATTTAAATAGATTTCATACATTCCTATCAATTTCGACTAATTTCATGCTCTCTATACATGGGTTAGAGGTGCATACCTGAGAAACGCGCTCCGACGATTCTCTGGCCAACTTTAGCGACCACAACCCTCACTGGGCTACACGACCGCAGGACACACCACCAGGAGCTCCACATGTCACTACAAGCCGCTGCACGCCTCTATCGTCCCTTGAGCACGTCGAGCAGAGGAGGGGAGAAGCAGGGGAGGGAGAGTGAAAGAGAGGGAGAGAGTCAGGAAAGAGGAGGAGGTGAGTGTAGGGAGACAACAAGCAGTGGGAGAGGGAAGAGAGTGGCGTGCTCGGGACAGGAAGCAGAGAGGAAAGAGGAGGAGAGGAAGGGTGAGCTGGTCGTGGCCACGCACATGGGCTTATAAAGCCATGCAAGGTGGTAATTGAGCCGTGTGCACAACAGCACATCCTGCCTACCACAAGTCACACAAGCACACTAACTCACACCACCAACTCGCTCCCACCAACCAGCCCACGAACGCGGGCCCCACACCCGTGCCCCACACGCACTGTGCCAATCACGCACAAGGACATGCAATCAGAAACCAGCCCACAAGACCCACGTCCAAAAATACCAAAATCACACAAATGGGCCTCGGAACAATAACACCTGTCTAGGAATAAATTTATTAAAATGTAAATAATTACAAAAATTAATTTACAGGTGTTACACTAGTTGAATTAAAAATAATATAAAAATGATGACATGAGCTAGTTGCCAGCCAATGTTTGCTTGAGTTTTGGGCCTTGTGTTTTAGGCTGGATCTGGATGATATTGTGGTTTCTCAATTGTATAAATGATTTGGAAAATACATGAAATTTGAGAAAAAAGAAATTAATTGAAGCAACGTGATTTGGATAAGGATTCGAGAGTTTTGTGAACTAGTTTTATAACTAATGGAGATTAGAGTATTTTCGTACTTTTCTGCGGTTAGATGCGTACTAGGTGACTTAAAGGTCACTCACGCATATTTTGTTTTTCTTGTTTTCGTTTTCAGGTGTGTAGCTGGAGTGCAATCTAGTTACCGGTGTCTGAGTTTCAGAGTCACTAGCCGCACACTGTTTCTAGGTAGTAGTCCTTCTCTAGTTATTTTAATTATTGTAAATTACTGTAATTAGGGGTTGATGTTATTTAGGATACCGCCTTCGTGACAGGGGCGTTACAAAAAATTAATGATTTTCATTGGATGAATTTTCTATTACATGTCCCTTATATTTGTTTAAAATATCCTTTTCAACTATTTTAAAAGAAAATTATTAAAAATAACAACATTATTCGTACTTTTTTTTTGTAATGAGGAAACTCAGGTGGACCCTCCAGCGGGCACACAGGGGCCCCATGCTGGTCCCAAGTGTGAGGATGATTACCTCTTCAACCAGGACTCAGGGTGCCCTAGACCTAAGCTAGATGGGCCTAGTTGATAAAACCCCGGGCGGTCCCCCACCCTGCTAGAGGGCCTAACCCAAGATAGTCAGGACGCGTGTCCAAGTAGGATAAATCCCTCGAAAATCCATGGGCTTTCGAACCCACGACCCCGAGGTAGTAGGATCCTCCGCAGGTGCCTGGCATACCACTGCACCAACATTATTTGTACTTTGTTCTACTCTATTATGCTTACATGGGATTGTTGCCACTTTTAACGTAAGAAACAAAGAATGGAAGAAAGCTGAATTGACTGTGATACAATGGTCCTATTTATTAAGGGAGACCTAATCATATACATACATAACATCATCAATTTCATTAAATTGCAAAAAAAAAAAAAGCAACAACAAATAAGTACTTTGACCAACAAATTCTACCGATGCATGGTTTTGAATGAGAGGAAGAGCTCCAAGTCTCCAACTTTTTGAAATCCCAATAACCTACTTCATCAGACAATGACATTAACACTCTTGGTAACGCCTAAATGATCAAAGGTTGAAAGGGCTACATATATTTTGAACTTTAATGTTAGTAAAGTTACTAAAGTGCCAACAAAATAATTGAAAATTGGGGAATTAGTAGATTTTGTATACTATTTTCACTTCTTTTTTTACTTTAGTTAAAAAAAATTGTTTCATCTAATTGCCATAATAGTAAAATCTTTTAAAATTCCTCCTTTTTGCATCCATCATCTGTAAGATAAATAATTACTTTGTTTATAAATAATGATAAAAGCAAGCATGATTTTTCTTATGCATGAGAACAAAATAAATGACCATCATCTTCCAC
The DNA here is from genome assembly GCA_024699735.1 of Posidonia australis. NCBI lineage: Eukaryota > Viridiplantae > Streptophyta > Magnoliopsida > Alismatales > Posidoniaceae > Posidonia > Posidonia australis. Next base: position 2,148 of record JAMKQA010071195.1, on the reverse strand, counting down.
ATTTGTACATGGGAGAAACATACTTTTGTAAGGATCAAACAAGCACATTTATAATTACTTTGCTTATGGGAGAATTATACTTTCTTGCATAAAAGGACCACCTTTTTATGCACTTCCTTTGTTCAACATTGCATATATTAATTAGTAATAATTATAAATTATGGCCTTTAACTTTTGGCCTTTAATTATATATTATAAAGTTTCAAAGGCTACTAACAAGTTTTGCATGATACATGGAAATAAGTTATGACCTTTAACTTTTCAACGGATATAAAAAAAACAAAAAAAATCAAGGAATGAAAAAGTGGAGGTTATTTTGTATTTCTACATTGAACGTAACAATCAAATTTTTTTAGATAATTATATAAGTATTATTTATTTAAGTAATCAAAATTTTAGACTTTTCAATTTGTAAATATTATTAATTAGAGTAAATTTAATTATTTATATAACATGCCATATATGTTGGATTATCTATTGCAACAAAAACTTTGCTATTTTCCAATATTAAATTTTTGGATTATTGAAAATTTGATATTTGTAAATGTTAATTTAAATACTTTTATTATTGATATTAAAGGAGAAAACGCCACCACATGTCTTGCTCTAAAGGCCATTTTGTTAAACAAGCTTCCATTCCCTTTTCTTTTAATAGAGCATAGAGAGAGATTTAGGTATTTAGTTTAATAAAGAATTATGAGATTTGAAGAATAACTATGTCAGTACTTAAGTACATTAAGTAACTTACAATAAATTAATTGATTGAATTAAATTAGTATTTTATCTTTTATGCCATGCAACATGTCCAAATTTAAAAGTCAAGAGAAAGCAAATATACATCATCATCAACTTCTCTTGAAAAATCGATATATGAAAAGCCAAGTAGTACTTTTTGAAAGAGTAGACATATCATGTTGCAACATTTCAAGTGACTGAAAATCCAAACTATTACTTTTTTAAAGTAGTATAGATAGATAAAATGAAACTTAAAAATAGAAGTGAAACTAAATGAATATTATTATTTTGAAGTAAAGAAAAGAAGAGATAATTTCTTATGGAATAACAAAAATTATAAGTTTTAAGTTATAATTTTCTTTTATGCGTAGTGTATTAATATAGTTAATTACTTTAGGATTAAGTAGGTCTTCATAAATTATGTAGTAATAAAATGACCATGGGACTTATGACATAATAACTTTTGATTTAATGTGGATGATGAGAAGGCCACATGTTATGCCATGTGGCATGCTCTCATACACTCTCAAACCACATGGTGTGCTCTCAATACACTCACAAACCATGTGCTCCAACGCTCCCCCGGTCCTCATCGTGCTGCTCCAACCGCCGCATTGCAGCCAGTTGTTAGAAATATTACATTAATTTTGATGATTATTTACCAGTGCATATTTTCATAATTATTAAAACATGAAAAAGATATAAAATGCTTTTTGTATAAATTCAATATGAATACAAGTGTCGTATCATGAAATCAAAAATGGCATACCAGCATCAAGAGCGGCATACCGTTTCAGTACAAAACGGAATGTAAAACGGAACTCCGCAAGAATCAAAGCTGAACTGAAAACGGCATACTGTGGATGGAGTGGCATTCCGTTTCAGGAAAAAACGGCAGAAGCAGTGGCACTCCGGATCAGAAGAGAAAAAGAAATCAATGCAATTCAACGACATACCGTCACAAAAAGGGATACCGTTTCTAGAGAAAACGGCAGACCGTTGGAGTTGCGGCATACCGTTTTGCTCGTGAGTTGAAGATTAAAAATCTTTTTCGGCATACCGTGGTCAAAACGGTATACCGTTCAACTAGCTGTTTACGACCGTTTTATAGTCGTTAGACACATATCGAGGCGATCCTACGACTATAAATAGGACCCGTACAGGGCTTGGAAAAGCAACCGATTGAGAATCATTGAGCTACCATTGAGAAAAAGTTGTAATAGTGTGCATTATTTTCATTTCCATTCTCCTCACGAGATCTTGATGCGTAATTGCTGTTGTAATCAATCTCTGTGAGCGGGAAAGTTCTGATTTCTGTATAAGCAACAAAGCAAAGGGCTCTAGCTTCTTGGGGATAGAGAAGTGGGAAGAGCAAGCAAGCGGTTGGTGGTGTAGCCAACAAGTAAGTCCGTT
>JAMKQA010071192.1:0-10307 GCA_024699735.1 Posidonia australis | reverse complement strand
CCCCCCCCCCCCCCCCCCCCCCCCCGCGCGCGCGCGCACTGGCGCGATCTCCTCTGACGCGCGACTCCTCCTCACCATCCGTCTCGCCCTCTCTTTGGTTTCTCCGCTCCTCCCCCATGCCGCACGCCTCCCTTTAAAGCCACTACCGCCTGCCATCCCCGCGGGTTCCGCCGGCCTCCTGCCAACCTCCCTACCGCCAACGGGATGGGATGGGCAGTCCTCCCGCCAAGCCTCGCGTGTAGGGGAAATCAGGTCACGGGTGTGGTCACGGGGAGAAGGGGCACAAGTCACATGGGGTTGGTCTCTTTTGACCAGGTCTACCTTCAAGACCAAGTGGGTTTTACCCCAAACACGTGTCCTAGTTACATAATAGACCCACAAGCCAAAGAAGTCACACCACAAAGGAGAAACCAGGGGCACAAAACATAGGGAGAGACTACAACTAACAAACACAACCTGGATTTGCCATTAAAAAACCACATACAAATAATTACAAGAAATTTCATGATTTATATTAAATGGAAAACCAGGCACAGATGTTACTAATGCTGGAGACCTGCACCATCTTCTTTTGGGCTGACCAAGTACTCTGTAGCAATTGGTTTTTCCGGCTACTAAACTCACAATTCACTCAGAATGGCCTCATAATATGATCGGTAATCTGACAAGACTTGGTGCCTTTGCTATCTCAAGTAATTTAATTTTAGTCATATTTTATCTTTGGTGTATGATATTTTGTTAAGGATAATAAAAGTTAAACACTAACATGTTTCTTTTCCTTTTCTTTTTTCAATGTAAGATACCATCTAGTCATGAATAAATATATCCAAATAGTGCTCGAAGTAGGGCCTACTTTTCAAGAGGGATCATTGTTGTTTTGATGAACAATTTCAAATATATTGTACTCACAAGTCAATTATATCAGTGGACAATGTCATGACTTGATAAAAATCGTTTGAGCATCATGAGATAAAATACTAATGATGCATTTGGTGCATTGGCATGAAAATGGATAAGAATATAATGAACTTTGGAATAAAAATTTGAAATAAAATGGAATAAAATAGTTTTATTTAATTCTTATGTTTAATATATAATAAAAGTGCAAAATAGAATTGACAAATAATTTCTTTCTATTATTTGGTACATAAAAACAAAATCAGAATGAAAATACAAAATCTATATATTAACATCTACATGTTAACAAAAATATCCTATCAACTTTAAAAAAAAATTAAAAAGTTTTTTTTCAAACAAGTAGAATAAAAAAGATAAATTCATGTTTGTTCATGACATAACACTACAAAAAAAAGTACTTACACAGCACATAATAAAACATTAACGAATGTTATAAAAAAAATAGTTTCACAGTGAATAAAAAAAAGGATATCAAATGTCACCATTAAACACTACTTTTACTTATTCTTCTTTTTCATTATTAACGATAGTAAAGAAAATAATGGTTTTATCATCATTATGAGTAATAAAACTTGTTACTTTAAAGTATTTACTCTTAATAACACTAGAAAGCTTTTATGTGTATTCCATCTAAAGCTCCTAAATAATCCTAGAATAAAGTACATTCATATCAATGAAAATGTCAATTTACTTTCTTAAATAAAATATTGAAATCGCATAATAAACTTAATACCTTGAACTACTTTCATTTGCCATCTCTAGAGTCTTGAGGAGTTGATTTTGGTTTCTTAAGAAATTTACTTTACAATCTTATGATAGAATGTAATACATTATTAAAATGTCTACTAATATTTTCTCCATGTACATCATTCGAAACTTATATTTTATCACCCTATTTTTGACATAGTGGGCTAAAATATGTAACACAATAGTAACTTGCTCATCAACATTGACATTCTTGGTATGCTTAAGATTTTCTATGGATTTAAGCACGCCACAAAGCTACTTAAATGCAAATCTTTTTGATACAATTTCGATCGCTAGCATATACTAATTGACATAAATTAGCAATTTTGGAAGTCAAACTTTAGGTGAGATTTATACAACAACAATGCATAATGTGCAATATTACAACAAACAACAATAATAAGAGCAAACACTGCATAGAACACTATATGATGTATAACAATAAAACAACAATAAGAACAATATGATATATACACTTGTAATTAACAACAATGCATGATATACACAGTAATATATAAATAAGAACAAACAATGTGAAGCAACAAATTCTAAATATTCATACTTAAGTTTTCTGTCTTAAGTTTCCAAAGAGAGAATAATTTTAGGTGAGATAGAATGAATATAGTAATAAATTTCTTCAGAGCTGAATAAATGCAAAGGCTGGATATTGGATTTAACATGAGTGAGGTGATCCAAAAGTGCAACCATTGATCTTATATTCCATGACTAAAACTAGAGCACAAACAGAGAAGATGGTATTTGCCTTGCAAAAGAGACAAGCTTCCAAAGAATTTAATCCTATGTTTTGGATTTGCTACATTGTGAAGCAACAATTTCTATCTAACGACATCAATATTAAACAAGCTTCCAAGTAAAAACATCTTCGAGAAGGAACTTACTAACAAATCAATGTGTTTGTTGTGCTAGAGGAGGAAGGAGGTTTGCAAAGAAAGATGACGATTGGAGGAGGAACGAAGTTGCAAGGGTAGGAAGGATTGTGGGGGTAGGAGAGTTGCTGTGGAAATAGGAAAATGGACCTAGACGTCAAGTTTTTATTATTATTGTCTAATGGAATGAGAATTAAATTACTTATATACCATTAAGGAATCAAATTTCTAATGAGGGTGGGAATTTTATTTCCAATGGAATGATTATTCCAACCATACTTTCGTCCCAAATGCAGGAATACCCTTCCGTCCCTAAAATTTGATTTCATTCTAGCACATTCCACTCACTTTTCCAATACTACATGAATGATATTAATTGTAACGACCTCAGTTGTCACATATCTAATAAAATACATTTTTTATATACTTCCAAATCCAAATCTATAAACCAAAATATTGATTCTAGTAATCAGAGAAAACAACTACTCAAGATTCTTGATGTGTGATTGAATAATTCTTTTATACACACTAGCAAGTAGAGTATCTTTCTAATATGTATTTATAAGACATAAAAACAAAGTATACATGAGTGATCACTAAAAAGTTACTTAGTACACACCCACTAAGAAAAAAACCAAAGCAAACATGGCAAAACCTAGCTTTGCAAAAATGATAAGAAAAAATTGAATTTCAATGCGCTGATAGAACGTGCAGGCATGACATACCACCACTAATGTAAACCCACAAACTGAATCACTGGTGTACCAATATTAATGTCACAGAATGCATATCAAACAATCAACAATGTCTGAATGCTCTATATCGCAAACAGAATAATCTAACAATACACAAATGTGTAATATCACTCGGGTGCAACAATCGACACCAACCACAAACAGCCATTGAAGTGTACTACACTAGCACGGATAAGCCATCCTGTAAAGGAACTCATCCATTCTAGGTCCATCCTCTCTCTATGAAGAACCCTCACAACTGTCCATTATGGGACGTCACTAGAAACAAGGTACATGCATATCACGTTCTGACCAACACTCACAAAATACACACTATTGACGTCCTTGGTATCTAGACTATCTAAGGAAATTTAGCCTTTGACTTTGTCAGCACACAAGTCTCGGTGCCTAGGCCACCTAAGAATTTTAATCCCTAACATTGTCGGTATTAAACTCAAAATCCCAACCTAGGCTCACACATGACTTTCTGAATGTATGAATTGTTCATAGCCAGTCAGTAAAATCCTCTGGTATTCTTGACTCCTAGACCTCAACCTCAATCCAATCAGTTTACAAACTTCGGCCTCTTGATCTCTATAAACAAAATCAGTGAAAAAACATTTAAAAACCTTTTTCAAGTCAAATCATTTCACGAACTCATGTGAAACATCAAATCAAGATAAAATACATAATACCTAAACCACCACTCCCAAACCAGCAACAACGACACTATGCGAGTGCAAATTCTCAAGAATACTTGCGCAAGCCTCATTCTTAAGAAAATTTTGAGTGTAAGCACAATTTAATCTATAAAACACCACGCCAATACACTTGTATCAGCAAAATGGCCAAAATTTGTAATTTAAAATATAAAATATGGAATATCCTGCATTCAATGTTAAACGCTAACTCTCTAGCATTTAACACCCCAAGCATCATTCCTCAATCCAAACTCAGAGCACACCACACAAGTAATCTCCAATTACATAAAATTGAAGGCATGATAGTAAAACACAGAGATTAGGGGACTAAAATAAATAGCACGATACTAAATCCCTTACAAGATAAATCTCTAATAGATTAAGTTAACCTTCTCAATGTAGGTGCCATTCCATTGGCAACAATTAAACCTACTACTGATATCTACAATTTCATACTCTATCCTTAACCAAACTTCTTGATTCTATATACAACATTACAGATCTTTAAAATATCTTTCCAACGAACTTAAGATTACAAAAATTCGATATGTATGGCATTAGTTATGATCCAAACAACACATATTTCATCAACAAGATATCACATAGAATCTTTTGAAGGAAAACTAAGAAATGATCTATTAAACGAATTTCAATTTTTTTTTTAAATTTATAAGGTTGAAGTTTATCAAACAATCTACTCAACAAAATTATTTTATTAGAATCCAATCATCAAAACTTAAGTTATGATCAAAATATGGCAGTTAAGTCAAATTGAGAACATATGGAATTTACCATTAAAACTCCAACATTATCATTACTATGCACAACCATGAATATTGAAGTTATACTATGAATGAAGATCAGGAACTCTAATTTGCCAAAAGAGTAAAATCATAAAAATCCAGCCTCTAAAATCCAAGATATAAAAATGACAAGGTATGAAGATTATGCAAGAGAAATATCAAACTCAACTAAAAACTATTTTCTCGTATCCCTTTAAAAGGTCTTGAAAATCTTACTCACAACTTATATTTTACAAAAAACTGAAGATCTTGGAGTTAGGTATGGATTATCTAAATAAATTCAGGAAGAATTCAGCATTGGATGCATGCATGTGTGTGTTATACATAAGACTCATTACTTCCAACGTAATGCCCATCTGACAGTCCTAAACTAGATTCCAACGAAAAACTTGCTCGAAGCATACATAAATCTCACATAAAACTTAAGGCACAATCTAAGATCAATATAAACTTCTACATGAAATACAAGTCAAACCTCAAAACTTAATAAATTCTTTCCTACATGGGTGTGAACACATAGTCTATCTGGGACATTAAATGTAACATATGTTGAGTTTAACATAAAACGCACCAGTATGTGCATCTTACACCTCAAAAACTAAACAGTGTAAAGATCAACTGTAAAATTGCACTGAAAGTATAAAAAACCCAAGGAAGCATTGATGATCATTAAATAATGAAAAACATAGTATTTAACGAGAATTACATTCACCAGTTAAATTCAAATCTTCTACTGTAACGACCTCCAAGTCGCTACTACTAAACCTAACTACAAATTTCCATTTAATTATTTGTTTTATCATTATATTAGTCAATAATTACATTAATAATACAACTAAGGCTAAGTACTCTCAACAATAAAATAAAACCATTAAACAACAAAAATAAAACTAAACTAACACTCACCTGGATTCTGATGTGTGGCGGCGTGACTTCTTCTATATGTATTAGTAACCAACAGCTACTATCCTGTACCTGTCAAAACACACAAAACAAAGCACACGTGAGTGACCACTTAACAGTCACTCTGCATGCACCCCACCTACAACTCGACAACCTATACCAAGAACAGCCAAACATAGGCATCACAACCGGATGTCGTCAAACCAAAAGGGAAATCTACCGACGTCCAACACACAAGCACTAGTATTTCTCTCGGATGCCGCAACACCAAACCAAGCAGTCTACCAATGCCTGATAGGTCACAAAATCACAAAACCATACTTTCAAAATCATTCTTTTCTTTTTCTTTTCGAAACTATGTGCATGCTCGAGATGGCCATTCTTGCCAAGTCAAGCTTAAAAGCCACATGAAAGTATAACTACAGAACCTCTGCTCTGCACAATATGGTCCACTCTGGACCTGAACATAACACTAAGTCACGGAGCCTTTACTTGCAAACCACGGAGCCATCGCTCCCAAAACACTACGCCTCAACAGGCATCGAAGCCATAACCTCCTTTAGGCCCAAAGCCTAATTTTCTGAACTAGGACTACGCACAAAACACAAACACAAGCACAAATAGTGTGTCGAATTGTCCGACGCCAAGCATACAACACTGGCCACAAGCAGTCCATCGAGGAACGACCATGGCTTCTGCACTGCCACAGCGTGCCACCCTGTGCAGGAACTAACCACCATCCCACGATTCTCCCTCCTAGAAAACCTTCACAAAGCCAACCTCACATGGGAAGGCAGTTTTGTTTCTCAGGACACTATCAGCTGTGGGGCACATGTCTCACCTGCACTGATCACCACAGGGTATGCCTCCTCACGGTGCCTTCCACACGGTGCTTAAGAAGGAGTCTCATACCTTCACACAGGACAACACTCGAGCCCAGTGCTCACAACGACAGTAGGAGTATCATACCTCTCCATCATGCTACGCAACACCTCAACCCGTGAACCACAACCCTAGCCTCGAAACGACAGTCGAGGAGTGTCATACCTCTAAGATCCGACGAACCTCAACCTCAGGTATCTCGGCCCTCAATGTAAACAAGAAACTCTTTTCAAAACCATTTTTAAATCTGTACTTTCCTCTTTCCAAAACTCTCTTTTGGAATTTTTTTTCAAAATCATTAAATATCCTTTAAAACTCAAGAAACACGGTGCCAAACAATGATATACGAAAACCAAAGGCCGAGAAACCTCAAACAAAACACAGCATCGACAGCTCTCCTGTCAGGTCCAAGCAAAAACACCTTGGGAGCGTCTGGGTTCACGAGCACCATGCTTAACCCTCAACTACAACTCAATAAAACACCAACAAAAACATCATTTGAGTGTCAAATCCATCCAGAAGACACCACAGCAAAACAAACACAACCAGAACTCCACGTTCTGATGCCCAAGTGTAATACATCTACTGACTTGTGTCCCTCATAGCTAGATCGACTCAAACACCCAGAACAATGCCACTGAATACTTTATTCAGTACACCACACACAAAACTACACAAACCCTAGACCTAGGGATGCTATCATTATCCCTAAAGTCTAGTCTAAACCATCTAGGGAAAACGACCCATTATTTCTAAATCATTTTATCTTTTATACACAGACTCATGTGTGTGTGTGTGTGTATATATATATATATATAAATGCATGTATGTATGTATCTCTCTCTCTCTCTCTCTCTCTATATATATATATATATATATTAAAACAAAAAATATCTTAATATAGGGTAAGGGTCTAGATCGACAGACCGAAAAGCAATGGTTGACTGAACCTGGGCTCAAGGCACCAGATCGGTAGACCGAAAAACCACTTGTTCAATCGAAAACCCCTAATTCAACGGATCGAAAATGTTCGATCGACTGAACTAGGAATTCTATTAACACCCAAGACTTTTAGAACGACAAATCGAACGAATTCGATCGACCGAACCAGGGGTCAAGGGGACAATCTGCAACAAAAATGGTATACCGAAATAATTCGGCATGCCAAACCAAGCGATTGTAGGACACCTCAAAATGGGATCCAAAACCTAATCCTGCAAATCACCAATCCAAACCATGCAAAAATTATATCCAAATGAAGATCTCAACGAGATCTTCCAAACTAGACAAGCAACATCGAGATTCATCAAGCGGATCTCGAGAAATCAACAAAAAACACAAATGAGGCACTATTCACCCCAAATGATAAATAAGACCATAAATGACCCACAAATGCACAATAATTCTATCAAATTTACTACAATTATCAACACACTATCATCTACCTATGGTACAATTTTGGAACCAAAAGAAAATCTACGATGTACGTACCTCCACTGAAGGTGTGGCAATTACGAGCGACGAACGATGGACGACAACGCTCCTTTTCCACAAGCTGCTCCTCTCTTCCTTCACGCGACAACGACGATACAGCAGCAACTGCATCCTCCTTTCTCCAGCCATCTTTCTCTCTCTCTCATCTCACCCCTCTCTCTCTTCTCCCTCCAACGAAGAAGAAGAAGAAGAAGAGGAAGACGAGGAAGGAGTGGAGGTGGGGCCTAGGGGAGAGAAAAGAAAGAAAGAAAGGAAAGAGAAAGAAGAGAAGGAAAGAAAGGAAGCCACAAGTATGAATCTAGACCATGCGACCTTCCACATTCACGTGATTCATGCAAACTAAGATCCACCATAAAAGCACAAAGAGAACACTCAAAACTCCCATGAGGATCGGCACAGCATCTGAACCACACTACACCAAAAATGCCAGAAATCCACTAATCCAAGCGTAAGACACTGTGAAAGCTGCATTTCTCACTAAATGCAGGGAACTCAGCGTTTAACGACCTAGAACTCTATTAAAATATCTGACCAAAGCACCATTTCTAAAACTAGATCATTACACCTACAAAGGTGTGTATCTTGCACCATGAGAACCCAACGCATGCAGCAGCTCTTAATGATCCAAAGCTTTGATTAACTGTTAAATCACTTTCCCTTCCTTTTTCAAAGCTCCACCAAACTATAGTAATTCATGCTTCAACGAAAATCAACAGGATAAATGTATGCACACCAAGGGAAGAGGAAGAAGAATTCCAAAACCAAAGAACCCAAATGATACCTATCCTGCACATCGACTCATAACACCTTCACCATCAAATCTCTAATCCAACTCGACGTTTGAAGTATGCAGAGGGTCGTTAGAGGTTCGTTTCTATGCCAAGACACCATGCATGAGAGGAACCCAACTCCACCTTCCACATGTAAACTCATGCAAGCTTATACAGCCCATGCACACCTTCTTGTCTTCCTCTCAACATTGAATTCCCCCTCTCGACGTACCCTTGCTTAGCATTGAAGGAGGAAGAACAAAATCCCTTGAAAATGAATGAATAATCTTATATATATAGTCAGCTGACACTGTTAAAATTCTCTAAGGACTGCTTGAGATGTAAAACACCATAATTTATGCATTTAACGTAAAATACAGAAAGATAAGCATTTAATACATCAGAAGTCTAGCCAAATGTTAAACACAGACGTATAAGCATATTATATAAAATGCAAACAATGATGTGGTCTACACCAACCTCAATTCACAATACAAGAAGGTGTTTTTTTGTCCATGGTAGTATTAGATATATATATTAGACACGGCGTGTGCCAGTGGTCAAAAATAGGTAACAAAATTTAGGCAATGTTCATGCCAATATTACAAGTGCCAAGATTGGCAATGTAAAAGCAAAAATTAAGGCAATGTTCATGCCAATATTACAAGTGCCAAGACTAGCAATGTAAAGGGAAAGAAAAGAAGAAGTAAACAAAGGACGAGTCTACTGCTGCATAATATCATCAGACGGGGCAGCAGCGACAGGGGGGGTTGGAGTCGACGGAGGGAGGAGCTTCAGCAGAGGCAGGAAAGGTTTCTGCCCAAGCAGCTTTCATTGAAACGACAGAGCTCCTCAAGTCCTCCTTGTCGTTACCTGGAAGAAGAGATTCTAACCAGAACTCCATTAGTCCAATAATATCAGAAATAAAAATAAACACTGGTTTAGAAATATTCCGAAAGATCCTGGCATTCCTCTCTTTCCAGGTAACCCAAAAGATGGCCTGAAAGAGGAGGAACTAGTTAAAATTTGACAATAGGTAATTAAGAGCAGGTTTATGTGCATAAAGATCCTCCAGGCTTTCATATCGAGGATGAAGCCTTTGATAAAGAAAAAATTTCCATATCTTAGAAACGAAATCACAAAACAAGAAAAGATGTTTGTTAGATTCCAAATTAAAATTGCAAAAAATACAAGCAGAAGAACCAATCCATCCTCTCTTAAGGAGATTTTCCTTAGTCAAATTTTTATTATGCAATACAGGCCATGAAAAAATCCTTATTTTAAGAGGGGCAGAAGTTTTCCAGATCTGCCTAAAGAAAGCAGAACGAATCCCACCATCATTCAAAATGGAGTAGCAGGATTTCACAGAAAAAGAAGAAGAACTGGAGGGGGACCAAGTAAGGCAGTCGCTACTTGCCTCCAAAGAAATAGAAAGCAGAATATCAGTCATAGAATCAAGTTGAGTTTG
>JAMKQA010071180.1:0-10587 GCA_024699735.1 Posidonia australis | reverse complement strand
ACTAGGGTTTTTACTTATTTATTTGGATTTTTAAGTGTTTTAATTTTAATTAAGCTTAAATTAGGGTTCTTGTCTTATTTAATGGATTTTAATTTCTTCACATGATTAGGGTTTAAAATTTTGATTAACTAGGGTTTTATTGGATTTTAAGTTGATTTAAGTGGGTTTTAAGTGGATTAGATTGGATTTTGTTTGATTTGGGTTTTTGTTGGATTTTTTTAGTGGATTTGATTGGATTTTGTTTGATTAGAATCTTTATTAGGGTTTTGTGGAATTTTCGGTGGATTTTAGCTGGATTAAATGTTTTACTTGTTTTTTAGTGGATTTTAAGTTGGATTAAGTGTTTTATTTGTTTTTCAGTGGATTTTAATGGGGTAGTGTTTTACTGAGTCAAGTGGGCTAGTGTGGGTCTGATTGGGACCTGTGTGGACTAGGATTTTGGTGGTCGCGACCAGAGCATTAACCGGAGGAGCCTGTTGCCAAATGAGCTCAAAATTGGAGTGTCTACACTATGACATTATTAATCTTAGGAACTTTAGTGTGGCCCTTAAATGTAAACTCTTATGGATGTTCTGGACTTGTGCACCTAATCTGAAATGGCCAATTTTATTAAGAACCAGATATTGTTCTAGATTTGAATTGGAGGCTTTACTTAATTCATCACTTAGGAAATGCTCTCCAATTTGGAAAGAGTTTAAGAAGTGTTTTTGTATTTTTAATTGTTTCATTTCAATTGAAGTTGGCAATGGTGAAGACACCATCTTCTAGGAGAATAATTAGATTAATGGCACCCCTCTAAAATATATATTCCCTGAAGTAAAATAGAAAAATACAAAAAATTATCTGTGAAAAGGGTACTACAACTTTTTGAGAATAATTTCCAAGGCTTATTCTATGCCTTTGACAGCCTGGTGCAACACAACAACTTTTCTACACTGCATGCACAAGCAGATCATTTGACAGACATATTATCTAGGCTACAACTTAACTTGGAAAAAAGATAAGCTTCAATGGCAACCTGACCTTAATTTTGTTTACTCAATAAACTCATGTTATAATGTTATCAATGATGGTGGATTGAGATTCCACCTGTATAAACCCATTTAGAAGGCTTGGGTACCTTTAAAAATCAAACTCTTTACTTTGTTAGCAGTATCGAATAAGATTTTAACCAAAGATAATCTGATGTATAAAGATTGGATCGGTCAAGATCTTTGCATTATGTGCATGAGTTACTGTGAGACTGTATCACATTTATTCCTTCATTGCTCTTTTGCAGCTACAATATGAAATTTTTTCATTAATTATCCTTTGTATCCAGTATTCTATCATGTTGCAGATCTTTACCGGTATAAGCCCCATTGTTTTTTTTACTTTATCTGAATCTGGTTGGAATGTGCTCATTCCAGCAATAATTTGGAGTATCTGGAAAAAAAGAAATAATAGAATTTTTAGCAACTCATCTGATACAAGTAGACAAGCCATATTTAAGATTATTTCCCTTATGTATTCCTGGTCAGTAAATTTGGGTACAGGTTTTGAAAGGGATGCTTTAATCCAATCCGTCTCGGAAATGCAAATTTCCTAGAGCACGAATCAACCAAATATGGGAGCTTCTACTCACTCTCGCACTGTGCCCCCCCCATCTCATCAGCCAACATACCGACTGAGACCATGCTTCCTGTGCAAAATTCCATGAAAGATCATTCTTCATGACTTTCCTTTGGTAATCAATTTATGTGGTCTTTATTGAGATTGAGACTGTAACTTAATTATTTTTGGACTTTCATGGCCTGTTATGCATTAAAGTGGCCAACTTTCTTTTGAATTCTCTTGATCTTCTGGATCCTAAGTCCTTTTGTAATAGCTAGGACTATTTCTATGTTCTTGGTGGTGGTTCCGTAATCTAGAATCCTTGTCAATATAATTACCGTTTTCAAAAATGACTATCATTTCCCTTGTCTTGACTTTTTGATAAAAAAAAGTTGTGCCACTGCTTTCGTTCCTGGAGACAAGAATGGGTCTCGATGGAATTTTAGTTGCTTTTAGTAGGAAAAAATTGTTAATACATGGTAATTTGGAATTTACGATATGTACAAATTTTACAGAAATACTCCATCAAACAATTATTACTGTACAAGACACGCGGGCATGTCGCTAGTGGACGCTATTATACGAGTACATCAGCAGATTTTCTTTTTTCTTTTTTCTTTTGTAAGGTTGAACATCAGCAGATTATGTGTTGTGGCAGTACCATCTTTCACGACTAACGTGAGATCAGAAACAGATACGATCTTGACTTCCTGTCAAGAGGAAGATTTGAGTGGCAAAAAAGGCTAGATAGATATGGTCTCAAGATTACAAAAGGTAAGAAGAAACAAAGGAGTGCTAACCGCCAAATTTCCTGTTAATAGGATGATTTGATTGAAGTATGCGTGTTGGATCGAAGTGCGTGCGACGTTGAAATTTCAAGTGTAAAGTTATTTTAGATTAAATTTGAGTTACATCTAATCCTACTTGGTTTAATTTAACTTAATTCATTAGTATAGTTTGTGGATTTAGCTTATAAAGTTAGCCAAATCTATTGTATATATATATATATGGGTTCTATCCATCTAGTTCTGTCATTATTAATTTCAAAATATTATTTGCATAAATATGTTATTAAATATGCTTTTATTTAGGTTAAATTACAATTTATTTTCCTCAACTATTTGCATTTTTTAACTTAATATCTTGAACTTTTTTTTAGTTATAATTTGTCCATCTTAATTATATTAAATTACAATAAACTCTCTATATGAATAAACAACGTTAAATTTTTAGATGGTTTGACTATTTTACCTTTTATAATTTACTATTCTAGAGTTAATTACAATTTACCTTCCCTCAACCATTCAAAACTTGTTACTTAGTACTTTAAACTCTTTTTGTTACAACTTGTCCTTAGTATTAAGTTACAGTCTATCTCCTTCAATTATTCAAATTTCGCAACTTAATATATTAAACTTTTTTAATTACAACTTACCACCTTCGGTTATAATAAATTACAATAAACCACTTTTTTAAGTAAACGTTGTTAAATTTTTTCTTGTCAGACTGTTTACCCACAGTTAGAAATAATCCCCGTAGTCTCCATCTGTGCAAGTAGAAACCTTCGATTGAGATATACTTAATAATGATAGGGAAGAAGTTTGAGATTTTCCTATGATGTTGACGAAGCTCGAAATCATCAGTTTATCAAGAAAAAAAGAGGAAAACGTCTGAGAAAAAAGGTGAAAAGAAAATTTTTTGGTGGTAAAGTTGTGTTTAAGGCTTATAACATAGAAGAATAGAAGATGGAAAAGAAGGATAAATTTGTCTAAAAGAAATATTGTAAACGTCACCTAACCTTTCAAACCTGACGGAAGGTTCTTATTATTTAACAGAGGTAGTTGACAGAGACAAATTGTAATAAAAAAAATTTAAAGTACTAAGTAGAAAAATTCGAATAGTTAAAGTACTAGGTTAAATTTGTCCAAAAAAAATACTATAACCTTTCAAATTTGACGGAAGGGATCTTATCATTAACGAAAATAGTTGAGGGAGGTAAGTTGTAACGAAAAAAAAATTAGAGTATCAAACTGAAAAACACGAATAATTGAGAGAGGTAAATTGTAATTTAATCCTTTTATTTATTTATATTGAAATTTGGATGTTGTTGGAACTTATAATAGACAACAAGATTTATATAATTAAGTTAAGTCAACCCATAATTAGTCCAAAAGTGTTTGAATTATGAAACTTCAACTCTCATGAGTTATAGGTTGGGTTTGGCTTAGAATTTTATTTTGTGAGTTGCATTGAGTTTAAGAGAATCCAATCCAATCCAACTCATCTGTACGCCCTAAAGAAATATCAAAGGTCATCAGATGGCCAGCATATATAATATAACAAGAATCAGCAAATCACACCCCTTTTTTGGTTAAGTAAAATCAAACCAATCTGCAAACTACTAATGAAATCCAATATCTGATGGTTAGACTAGGTCGATCGATTCTAATTTAATGCATATGCTATTATAAGAAAAAAGTTAGTCTGACCTGTTAAGGAATATGTGCATACACAAGCAGATAAAAATCCATAAAGAAATTAAATAAGAAAACAAACAATCTCGCATATAATAAGATTTACGTATTTCAGCACTACCCTTCGTTCACGCATGGAGAGAAAATCATTATAGTCAAAAAAACACAATGAAAAAAAGAAATCTTCCAATAGGATGAAGTAAATCCTAGAAACCCAATACGCCTGAGAGAGTTGATGACGACACAATACCCATACTAGTCTCTCAAATTTCTTGTTCAAGTCTATTTTACCCTAATACATATAACTCGTATAAATATAAAAAATAATCCTATCATTACATGAATCTAAGCAACCCATAAATTCAAGTTTGAAGTCAAATATAAAAGGACAAAAAAACGTGATGGCGCGAAACTAAACATCCTAGTTTGAAGAGTGGATGTCCATTTTTGCATCAATAATTTTTTGAGAAAAAAAGAACATCCTATTTTGAAGAGTGGACGACTATTCTAGTGTCAGAAACTTTCTGGGAAAAACCAAACGTCCTATTTTGAAGAGAGAATGTCCATTTTAGTCTCGATAACTTTTAGACAAAAAAAATAGAAGTCTTATTGTGTAAAACGGACATACATTTCTGGATTGTTCTGTTAGTCTTCAACGAACACGTCTCCAAAAGCCATACAGGTAGAATTCGTGCATTAGTACTTGGAATTCAAAGTATACTTGACAAATCTCTACTTTCACTTTAATTCTAAAAAAACACAAAAGTGTAATAAACTCCACCTTAACTCATAATTTCATGAAATATTAGAACATCAAATCATTTCTCTCCATCTGCTATCATCATATCAAGTGATGTAGAGTCAAACCAAGTCTGAATAAAGATCAAATTTGGCAATTGAGAGTAACTTTGTCATTATGCCAATCAAGTTGTCTTTTGTATCAACATTTCTCACAACATTATCGCCTTGAGCTCACCTCTCGAACAAAATGGTACTTGACATTAATATGTTTTATCCTTTTGTGATGTATAGAATATTTTGTTAGATGAATGACAGTCTCATATCACAATGGATAACGATTACCTTCTATCCTTGATTGAGTTCATTAAACAGATCTCTCAACCACATTACTTCCTTGATAGCTTCTATTGCTACCATATATTTTGCTTCACATAAAATGACGATGCTTTTGGACCAACTGCTCGGAAAAACCATACTGATGTCAAAAAGATAAAGTGGGATCAACCCAAGTCCTCAGAATCATAAAAAAGGTTGTGAAAATCGAAAAAGAGAAATAGTCCGTAAATGGGCCAATGTGGACCTTTCGGTCAGTTTGTGTACGCCCTCGGACGATAAAATCCAAATAAAATCTAAAATCTGAAATGTAGGATTAAAGAAAATCAAATTAAATATCAAATGAGAAATTTTTAAAGCAATGTGAAGAAAGAAATCCCCGAAAGAAAGGCATGAGATGCGGGCTCGCTGAAAGAAGAGTCGGATGCATAAATGTGATGAAAACTATGTGAAATGGATGAGTAAGTGCCTAAATGCGTAAAAAGTGCTAAAGGATGACTTGAACAATGATTAGGTAGGGCTGAGTGCGAAAATTAAAATGCATGCACACGAATCAGAGACATGGGGCAATTTAGTCATTCTCATGGGCAGATGTGATAAACGCAAGTATGGGGTGATGCATGATCTAAGTTGTGTCAAACTGGGTGAAAAAGTACAGAAGATGTTATTTGCAAGAAAACATGAAGGGGAAAAAACAATAACATGATATAAACACAATAAAAGACAAATATGGGGACTAAAACGCAAAATTCAAAAAAAGAGTAAGAATCTGGATGAAAACTATATTCATGGCTTCTATTCTAACATGTAGATGATGAATCCAATGTCAATGTAGCACTGAGATGTGAAAATTGTACTTGAATAATTTTCAGAAAATTCAAGGTCTAAAGTGCAAAATTCACACATAAGTGCAAATGTGGTTAAAATGTGAGATTAAAGATCAATTCACAGTGAAAACATGATTTCTAAATATACTTTATGATTAAATGTAAAATGTGAAATGCAATAAGTGAAAATTTTCTAAAATGTGCAAGAAAACATTTAAAACCTTAAATAATGTATTTAAAAATAACCTAAGGGCCTTCATGCAAATTGTATGTACTCAGGGATTGTTTATTAAGAACCCAGAAGCTTATATACAAAATTCTAGGGGCCTAAATGTGATAAAAATTAGGCTTTTGTGCTAGTCAGTATATTTATGAGGTTTGTTAGGGTTGAAGATGCAAAATTCACAGTGAAAACTCATATTTTGATATTCTAGGGGCTTAATGCGAAAGGTCAGGACCTAAATGTAAAGAAAATTTGATTTGTATGATGGCCAGTGTGATTTTTAAATCTTTTAAGGTTCAAAATGCAATTTGACAGGGAAAACTCATTTTAAAATGCTTTAAGGGCTAAATGCAAATATTCAGGATCTAAATGCAAATAAAATATGAAAACATGGACCTAAGCATGATAAAATATCCATAAAATCATTAAAAATGAAAAAACCCAAGATGTAGGGGATTATATGCAAAACTTACAGAGAAAAGAAAATAATTGATGGTTCTTTAAAATCACAGGGGCTAAAACACAAAAGAACTACCTAAATTAAATGAAAAGGACTTAATTGTAATAAACTAAGGACCTAATAAAAAAACCTAAACTAAAGGGGCCTAAACCTAAATAACTCTCCTTCGAAGATCATCGGAGGATCACTGGCGCGCCTCCTCCAGCGACAATTCTGCGGCGGCCCAGCGACGTTGGGTTGCGAGCGGCGGTTGGGAAAGCTCCGGAGGGTCACGACGACGGTCTCCAGGAGGCTGGGCAAAGCTAGGGAGGCCTGAGGCCCCCTACCTCGCGCTCCGACGAGGCTCTCCGATCGTTGATGGGAAAGATGACGGCACGGCACAGCGGCACTCCGGCGACTGGAACGGCATGGAGACACCCAGAGGACTTCCGGAGCGGCGCGAGGAATCTTCCGGAGGCTTCAACGAGGGTTGGGGTGGCCTGATCCGCTCCCCCCATCCCCTACGTCGGTGGTGATGACTGCGGTCTGGCGGTCCAAACAATGATAGGGTGACGCAGGTTGCTTCGTGGAAACACGGTGGAGGTCCCTAGATCAAAGGCGTGAAGCGAGGAGCCCTAGTGATCCCCTACGCCTCTTGACGGCTATCGACGGTGGCAGCGAGGCTGGCGCTGACGGCGGAGGTCTTCTAGAGCAAAGGGAGACCAGAGAGATGGAGGAGAGAAGAAGAAGCTGGAGGAGATGAGAAGAAGAGGGCGGAAAGGAGTAGAAGAGGGAGGAGAGGCCCCCAGGGGGCCTCGCCTGAGGCCTCGCCGGTGGGGTGAACCCACCACCGGTGGCGAGGCAACGACGGGCAAAAAAAAGTGGAGAGGTCCACCATCGTGGCCTAATCGGGGGAGCCTAAACAACTCTACAAGCCTATTGCATCGGAAAATAGGAAGGGGACAGTGGTGACCTGTCGTGCGAGATGTCCCCTCCGGCGTGACGGTCGACGGCAGCGACCGGAAGCAGCTCTGACGATGCTCTGGCTGGGGGCTCCGGGAAGCAAAAAGGGTGGGGATCGCTCTAAAAGCTGAGGGTTGCTCTTCTGGTCCGTGCGGTCTCGAGAGGGCAGGCTGTTTTGCTTCTGGAGAGGAGGCTCGACGATCCCTCCTGTCTGTCGGCTGTGAGGTGCTTTTAAGCTCTGGCAGAAGCCTCCTCCATCGTCGATTCTCCTCTGGGATGGCCTCTGCGTCGTGGGATCGAGAGCACGACGAAATTGGAAGGCCCGGAGATCACCGGGTCAGGGATCTCACGCCAGAGAAGCAGGGATTGACTGTTGGGGATCATGCTGGAGAGATCGTCGAAAAAAGCGAGGGTCGTCGGAATTATTTTTGGATGTTTTACAAGGTTTTTGATTGAGAGTTAAAATAGGATATTGGGCTTATATGGGCCTACGAATTGGGCAATATTTTTGGGATTTTTATGGGTTTTAGGGTTTAAATCTTAGGTTTTTAATTGGATTTTGTGGGTTTAATTTAATTTCTGATTTCATAATTTAGGGTTTAATTAGTTGGTTCTAAATTAGGGTTTTAATTAGTTTAGGTTTTTTTTTTGAGATTTTTTAGGGATCTTTGGATTTTAATTCTTTAAATTTTTCGTTTTGTTGAATTAGGGTTTTAATCATTTTAGGGTTTTAACTAGTTTAATTTTAGAGTTTTGGATTTTAATTAAGGTTTTCACTTAATTAAATGGATTTTAGTTAACTTTGACATTTAATTAAGGTTTTTGTGTTTTAATTAGGGTTTATGGATTTTAATTAGGGTTTTTTAGTTTGATTAGGGTTTTCACTTGATTAAATAGATTTTAGTTAACTTTTACTTTTAGTTAGGGTTTTTTGTGTTTTAATTACGATTTATGGATTTTAATTACGGTTTTTAGTTTAATTAGGATTTTCACATGATTAAATGGATTTTAGTTAATTTTGACTTTTAATTAGGGTTTTTGTGTTTTAATTAGGATTTATGGATTTTAATTAGGATTTTTGATTATTTAATTAAGGTTTTTAGTTTAATTAGGGTTTTGATTATTTTAATTAGGATTTTGAGATCAATTAGGGTTTTGATTGTTTTAATTAGGGTTTTGGGTTTAATTAAGGTTTTTGTTTGATTAATTGGATTTTAAGTGGATTTTATTTGACTTTGACTTGAATTAGGGTTTTTGTTTCATTAATTGGATTTTAAGTGGATTTAAATTTGATTTTGACTTGAATTAGGGTTTTTGTTTTATTAATTGAATTTTAAGTGGGTTTAAATTTGATTTTGACTTGAATTAGGGTTTTTGTTTTATAAATTGGATTTTAAGTGGGTTTTAAATGTGTTTTGTTTTGTTTTTATTTTAATTAGGTCAGAGTGGGCTTGTATGGGCCTGAATGAGCTTGTAAGGGCTTAAGTGGGTCTGGGTTTTGGTGGTCGCAACCAAATCATCATCCAGAGGAGCCTGCTGTCAAGTGACTTCAAAATCGAGGTGTCTACACTACCGACTGCACTGGAATACAAAACTTGTGACATGTATGCCATGTTTTCTTCTATTTGTGGAGACTGATTTGCAGATAACCTGAAGTGAGCGATAAAAGGAGCCTTCTTTGACTTGGCATCTGAAATGTCAAAGCGTTAGAGTATTTTCTAAATGTACTTTGTTAACTCAGAAACAATTTCCCAACTTTTCATTCCATACGAATCTCCATGCCAAGAATATTCTTTGTCGTATCCAAATCTTTTATCTTGAACTCTTCATTAGGTAACTTTTTCAATTTGTTAATTTCAGATTTGTTCTTGGCTACAATAAGTATATCATTAACATAAAGTAGCAAATAAATAAAAGAACCATCATTCAAACCTCTCAGGTAAACACCAATGTCATATTTGCTTTTGTTGTAGTCATTCTTAACCATGAATAAATGAAATCTCTTGTATCATTAGTGAGAAGATTACTTCAAACCATAAAGAGACTTCTGCAACAGACAAACGTGATCTTCTTTCCTTTCGAACACAAAACATTCTGATTGATTTATGTAAATCTGTTGTTGAAGTTCACAATACAAGAAAGTTGTTTTGACATTAAGTTGTTCCAACTTCAAATCCTTCATTGCAACTAAAGCTAACAAAACGTAAACAAAAGTATGCTTGACAACAGAAAAAATATATCATTGTAATTTGTGTCTTTAACTTGATTGTAACTTTTTGCAACTAACCAACCTTTATATCTTGCATCTGACATTCCTAACATGCCTTCCTTTTCCCTGAATACCCACCTACAACCAACAATTTTCTTTGCTTAGGAAGACTTGACTAAGTCCTATGCTTTGTTCTTATGAAAGGACACTAACTCTTCATTGATAGCAATCAACCATGATGTCGAATCGGGAGCTGTAATTGCATCGACATATTTGAAGGATTCTTTAGCATCCAATGTCTCTTTAATAACCAACAATGCATATGCAATGGTTGAATCTGTATACTTCGGATTGGGCTTTATAGTCTGATTTCTTCAGTATTTGCAAGGTCATATGGCTCTTCCAATGGTGTTTCTTCTTCTTTAGGATCAAGCATTATATTTTTACATGATAGAACTTCTTGTAGGATCGAAATAGCTCCTCTAGAAGGGGGTAAATAGAGAATTAACACTTTCTAATTACTTCGTCTACTTTTTAGAGATTAATGAAAATTGCATACAAAGGATATAATTTAACAAATATAATCAAGCTTAACTACTTATGCAATTTATATAACATACAAGAAGATGATGAGAGCAATTGATATAGATAAGAGATTTATAGTGGTTCGGCAACCCCGCTTAGTCCACTCCTCAAGACCCTCTTGAGATTTTTCCCTTATTTAAAATAAGATAACGAACTTACTTGTTGGCTACACCACCAACGTTTGCTTGCTCTTCCCACTT
>JAMKQA010071175.1:0-11362 GCA_024699735.1 Posidonia australis | reverse complement strand
TTCTTAATTGCATGTATAAAGCTAGCACATCTCCTACTCTTGACATAGTTGTGAAGAGAGCAGAATTTTTTCCCCCTTGTTTGAACCATCAACACCTAGCTTTTTGAAACCAAAAAAGCTCCTCCTACTGAAGAACCTCATGGAGCTACTTCTTAGCATCAATTAGGTCCCGCATATTATCTTCTGAGTAATTATCATCCACACTATTTTGAGTCATACTAACTTTGTCTTTCACCTGCTTAACTTTGAGGAAAATGTCACCAAAGGAAGAAGTACTCCAGTAACGTAAAGCCACCTTAAGGCACTTGTTCTTGAGAAACCAACGAAAAGAAAAATCTAGGAGACCTCTCTCCTTTTTTCTCTTAAGGTGAAAGAATAGTATTAAAGTCGCCTACAACACACCAAGGGGATTGAGAGTCCATGTTAGAAAGACCATAAATATGTTCCCAAAGAGAATGTCTCTCCTAAGCATAACAACTAGCATAGACAACCATGAGCAATAACTTAGTACAAAGATTACCATCAACCACAGAAACCGTCAAAGATTGATCAAAAGAAGAAACCCTATCCACTCAGATGCCTGCTTTGCTAAAAATTCATATCTTGGAAAAGTCATCAGTATTAGAAAGAAACTGATTAAACCCCAAAGAAATCATAACATCATTAGCTCTATCAGTATTAATAAACGATTCAAGAACAGCCACCATAGAGGGATTATGAGTATTGATTAATAACCGCAATTATATAATGGTAGGACGATTCCCAATACCTCTAACATTCTAGACAACTATATTCATGAGAAAGAATAGAGAAAGAATTCTAAACCACGCTAGTTTTAGCCTTGCTTCTGGTGAATGGCACTCGTATATTACATACGTTCGATGTGTGGTCATCCGTGCTAGACTCACTCACATAGCCTCTCTCACATCTTATGTTCCAATCCTTCTAAGGCCTTCCCCTAAGATGAGGTCTGTCAACTAAAGAAGATTGATGTTCCTCCAGCCTAGAAGCTTCCTTGGCTGTGTCTACAACATCACTAGATGGCTGAGGACATTTACCCCGATCCATTTCCTGTGAACCACTGATAACATTTCCATCCAACATAGACTTATCTCTGTATCTTCCTGTTGCTACTCTTGGAGATCTTTCTCATACATTTCAGTGCCTATTCCTTCCTCTATAGTAATTTGGGCCTTGCATCTGCCTCTCCTTCAAGCACCACCATATCAAGATCTGGTGTGTCATCTTCTGCAAAAACTTGCCCCAACATATCACGAATTTCTTGATCCTAATCCCATAAGAAATCCTCCTCATCAAGAACAACCATATCCTCCCAAAGTTTCTTGAAAACCTGAGCCATAGAAACCCCCTCCACGTAAGAAGGCGAGAGAACCTCTTGTAAAGAGAGAAGCTTTTTCGTAGGTTTCCATATCTTCTGTGAGGTCCCACAAGCTATTCGTCCACTACGAGTACGGGAAGAATGCCTTTTTCTCAACGAACCACCATTACTAGAAACATGACACTGCTTCTTCTCAGGATTCCTAGCACACTCAGCATGCACATGTCCCCGTTTATTACACTTTGTTCAAAAAGCAGGTCAATTCTCCATGACAATAGGTTGAAAATCTCCTCTAGCCTTAGTTCCAACATAGATACGAGTAGGATAATCTCTAGTATGGTTCAGTTCAACACAAAACCCAGTACAAACGGCGGTAGTCTTAGCTGAAGTGGCTGAAGCAACCATCATGAGTGAACCAAACGCTTTTGCAACAAATTTAATGAAGCCAGGCTTGAAATAACATTGCGGAAGCTTAGGTAAAGATATCCATACCTGTAATGTCCCATACCCAGGCACGTTACCTAAATCATAGTATCGTAAGTAAAATTACACTAATTACAATAAAGTTAAATAACTGTAACTAAGGCTCACCTCCAGGAAACAATGTACGGCTAGAAGCTCCGACTCCGACACTAAAACTCGATTCCACACAATCTGCACCTGAAAACCAAACAAGCATGCGTGAGTGACATCTAAGTCACCCAGTACGCACCTCAAACACAAAAGCAACAAAATTCGGCAAAATTACTAAAAATACAGCTTTTAGTTTATAGAACTTGATTTCCTTTACGAAAAACCATTTTAAGACATCATCATTTTTTTTTTGAAATCACTTGGGAATATGTTCCCAGGGTTATACTCTCTTCAAAACTCACGTTTCTTTTTTCCTTTTAAAATTTCTAGAAATTATTTCCAAAACCATGTTCCTTTTCAAAACTCATCTTTTTTCTTATTGCTTGGGATTTCTTCCCAAGACCAAAACCACTTTCAAACTTATATCATGAGAAACCACGTTTCCAACTAGATCCAACCTAAAACCCAATGCCTCTCTGGCTCAAAACCAAAATCATAAATAATGGCTGGTAATAGGCTAAAACAAAGTCATTATTTTATTCTAGGATTTTAGGACCATTCATAAGTCCAATCCCAGTCAAACTGCATTCCTTTTTATTTCTCAAAATCACATTATTTTCTTATTCATTTCCACTTTTCTTTACTGATATTACCTTGATCAGGGGTAACCAGACACACAAGCAGTAAGCGAGGACATCATTTCCCCTACCTCCCTACACTGCCGCGGTGAAATTCCCCGTACAGGATGCCACCACCCTGGCTAACCGGCCTCAATCTCTTTCATATATGCACGGGGATACATCTTTGTCTGACGTTCCATCAGTGACCCGAACAACTAGGTTCAATGACCCAGGCTCAGCCTACACCGTCGGTGACCCGAACAACTAGGTTCAATAATCTAGGCTCACCCTACACCATCACGAGCTCGGTGACCCGAACAACTAGGTTCAACGACCCAAGCTCGGCCTACACCGTCTCAAGCTCGACAATCACAGTCGTATCTGGCAACTGGTTTCATTGGAGCCTCATACTCCCACCACATTATCGACACCAACCCCCATGGCTCCTTAACACATTATTAGTGTTTCATTTTCAAAACTCATTAAGCTTTCCTTTTCAAAACCATTTCCATTCTCATTCTTTCTCGTTACAGGAATCTGTTTCCATGCAACACCTGACCCTCCACTGGGGTCCCAACTCAATCCACGAAAAATCATGCTTTAAAAATCACAAATTGGGTCTCATGCCCAAAACCACACACAATCAATCATTTTATTCATTTATAGGGTCTAAAACCCAAAACCACTCCCAAATGTACTTATTTGGGTTCCATATTCGTCCATGTCATTTACATGGGGAAAACATCATTAACACATGCTTTACATACCTTTAAACCCATTTATCCTTCATTTTGCATCCATATTTACAAATACCAAGGCTAGAGCAAAAACGGTAGACCGAATTTCAGGTTCGGTATACCGAAAACCCTTGATTGGTATACTGGACATTTTCAGTATATCGAAAATCCCTGTTTCGGTCGATCGGGTTATTTTGGCCTACCGAAATCCGGTATCCTAGCTTTATCTATCAGGATTTTGATTTACCGAAGTCAATTCGGCATACTGAATTTCCCGCAACCAGGGCATTCCGCTGTTTCGATCGACGAAATCACCGGAAGTGAGAGCCTCGATCGAACCTCCAAAACATACATCAAAAAATACCAATAAATCATGGGGTGTAGACCCTTGGGTCTACTTCAAAACCCCTTAAACAATTCATGATTTCATTAACTACACAATCCACATGAAAATCACAAACGGATGAGACTCAAAAACGGCTATTGTAGCCTTCATCCAAAAATCTCGTATATTCTTACCAATTTCCATCCTAACCGCATGATATCTATGTTTTCATGCTATTCAGCTCATTCTCATCAATTCCCCTATTTTTCTACGATTTTACATGCATTTTTCATCATTTTCGTGCATTTGACATGATGAATCAAAAGTGTGGAAACAAGAGGGAAAGAGGGTCACGTACCTCGAGTGGTACTCCGGCAATCTTCCTCACTCACCGACGAGTCTCTTCTCGCCCCGGCAAAGTCTTCACCACCGGCGGACCACACGAACCACCACCTCCTCTACAGCGTGTCGTTCTTCCTCTCCTTCTTCTCCCTCGCATCTCAGTCCCTCCTCTTCCACTCACCTCCGCCTCTGTTTATCTCCTCCTCCTCCCGCGTCACGTCAATCGCCCATCACGTCGAAGAAGACGGGGAGGCACAGGCCAGCGTTGTTTGTGGCACGAGCTAGTGAAGGAAGAAGAGGAAGAAGACGGGGTGGGGTGAACTTGTGAGTGAGAGAAGGAGAAAAAGAAAGAAAGAAAAGAGGAAAGAACGGGCACGCAAACTGAGATGACTGCGCATCCTCAAATTGGACTCCACATTAGTCCCAAATCACAAGCAGGTGCACAGAAAGCCAACCACAAGCTCACACATCCAAGAAACAACAGATAATCCATTAATAAACCATTTATACAATATTACAATTAATTACATGGTTTACAATTAAAAATGGATAATCAGGCCTAGATGTCACAATACCAGAGCGACGTCGCCCTCCAGACTAGGGGCGGAACCAAGGAGACCACCAGAAAATCTTCAACAACTGCCCCTTCATCTCTCTCGAGTATAAACTTTCATTAAATCGGCCTCTAAGATGAAGTTAACAAGGACATAATGACGATCAATAATAGATAACCTAGAACCACCATGAATACCCCAATTGGATAGACCACGCTAAATATCATTCATCGGCAGATGCTGGGCGAAACATTTAAAGATCAAGGTAGGTTTATAAGGAGAAGAGATCCTTGCGATCTCAACATTAAAAAGAATCATCACTGGACACCCATTCTTGACCACAAGCTCATGAATAGGAAGATCATTCTCAGCCGGACGTCCCTTAACAACATCTGCAAAAGATCTTGTTGATTCATGACTATTTACCGGTTGGCTATCCAGAGAATCCATGGAATGCTACAAACTAACAACGACAGAAGGATTCCATAGAACCCACCAAGAAACTTGTACTGCAAGAAAACCAAAAACACTAGAGAAATAGAACCCAACAAACCATAAGCCAACGAAGAGCCGATCAAAGACCGTACAAGCAAGGAACCCAACCAAGACAGAAGAGCAACAATGAATGATCCTCCTCCAAAAGCCCACAAGAAGAAGAAACGAAGAAACGAGAACATGCTAGACCAACGACAGTGCCGGCAACAAAAAGAAAACACTGCACAGGAAAAAACCCTAATGGCGTGAAGAAGGAGAAAACCCACTGCTGCACAAGAATCGAGCACCACTACATGACAAACTACTCCTAAACGTGTATGTGCAAGAGAAAAAACCAGAATAGTGCCCTACATGCCAAGGCAACTTCTTCCCCATGAAGAAATGCTGGAGCAAACCCTAGTCACTGAAGCCAATCCCTTCAGGCTTGTACACACATTTAACATCAATCTCTTACTTATAAAGGATTTTATTCTTGAAATAGAAATTTGATTTTGAATTTAAATAAAAATCTTGTTTTTGAACCAAATATTTTCTAGAATATTCTAGCAATTTTGAGCAAGTTTGAAATTAAAAGGACAAGCCGCATTTTGTTATTAGATATTTATTTGATTAGTTTCGGATTTTAATTTCAAAAATTCTAATATTTATGACTAAACACCGCCATAGGTGTCGACTAGCTCCAGACAAGTATTTTTGTCTATTTCTCTGTATTGGAAAATAGAACTTTCTAAGCTGTCATCAGACAAGTGGCGACATATCTAGATATGTCATCCACTCCATAGGCGACGAGTAAGAATATCCATTTTTTCGAATCCAAAATATCCCTTGACTTGTTTTCAACGTGATCTGCACTCTAGGAGTCTATAAATAAACCCCCAGACCTTGAGATTCGGGAGGTCGGAGAGATTTCTGAGAGCTTCTTGTTTAGAGAGTCAAACTCTGGCAAAGCCCAGCCGAAATCGAGAGAGAAAAACCATAGTCCTGATCTGTCTATGCTTCCTCTTCTTCCACCCATTCCATAGCACACGTGGGTGAAGAGAGTTTTCGTTCTCAATTTTCTTCTCTTTGCATTTATTTCATCTTATTGCATTTTAGATAACCCATTGCATATGCATGCAAGGACAACCCCCAGTTAGTATTAGGCCCATTCATTTATGTTATTTTGTTGCTTTTCTGACATGAGTTACTATACCGAGATCTAATCCGAATCTATGTGCTTTGAAGGAAATGAAATCACATTGCATGAGAAAGCTGCTAGACAACATCTAGCGGTCGATCTAATGAGCTAATGAATCCACGACCTTTTCTTCAACATCATCTCAGAATTCCACCTTGAAAAGGAGCAAGCAATTCCACATCTACAGTAACCTTCCCCACTTCTCCGTTTGATTCATCACAATCCTCTCGCTCGTCGCCACCATCACTCTTCAAGTCCACATTGTCGAGATCATTATCCATATACCGAATTTTATGAACTTTCTTCCCCTTCTTCAAACTGAAGTTCACAACTTTCCTATTCAACCCCTTCCCCTCCACCGCCTCCTCCTTCACACTATGCCCAACCTCTCCACTACCAACCCCACCATCACTCCCATCACCCACCTTCTCCACCACCTTCCTCCCCACCTCAATCTTCAACCCCAACTCCGGCAACGCTTGGTATATCGATAGCCCGATAGACACCTCTGACTTCACATGAATTGACCTCACATTCTTCAACATCTTCGGAATCAACTTGATCACCCCTTCCACAACAAAAACCATATTCTCAAAAATCTCATCCCACCCGATCAACAACCTGCCCACATTGATCTAGCAACTAGTGCCATTCCTCACATACAACAGCGCTGACCAGCATCTCTGCCTTAGCTGCTCCTTCCAATTCTTATGCAAAAGATCGATCAGCAATGGATGCTTCTTCTTCTTGAAGAATTGCTTTCCGATCAACCTTGGCAATAGCAGTAGAATCCTTCGATCGACGACGAACAGGTTGTAGGAGCCGCAAAGCTTCTGCCAAGCCTCGTACACAACTTAATCCGACTTGATTTGGCTGATCCCATTGACGTCGAAGATGGGAATGGAGTCCAACCACATCTTGTCCAGGGCAATGGTGGGAGTGATGAGAGAGGTGGCGCAGCCGTCGATGAAGAGGCAGATGTAGGAGGAAGCTCTGGTGTGGAGGGGGTGGGGGAGGGGGATGTAATGGGGGTTAGTGCGGAACTTGGAGGGGATCTTCCTCATGGTGAGGATGACGTGTATAAGCACATCGTGTTCAAGGAGCTGAGACTTCTTGTGCTTGCCTTGGGCATTGATCCACCAAAGAAGGGCATCACCATTGCCACCATTGTTGTAGTGGATGCGGATTTAGGGGTGATTGATGTAGATGATATTGTGTCCACTCACGTCAACACCTTTTGTTGTGATTGCCACTTGTCCGTTGATTTTGTCTGTTGACAAGACACCTTGCGGGAGTTATTGCGGTGGATGTGATAGATGTGGTTCTCGGTTCACTGGATCGATGGTAGAATGTCGTCCAACAGCCTCCTCGTGCTATACAAGATCCTTCCCTTCAAAAACAAACAGAAAACAAGACTCTGGATTAAACTATGTGTAGTAAACAAAATAAGAAATAGGAAATGAACATAAGAATGAACGAATTTAATACTAACTGGGGGGTGGTTCTCTGCATGCAAATGCCATGCGCTAGTCTATGTCATGTAATGGATTTATGTAATAATAATAAAAATGCAAGAGTTGGAAGATACTCCTTTCACCCTTGTATGATGTGGAGTGGATGAGGAAGTGGAGGCCTGGACGAAACTTCGGAGGTGTGCTTTGGCTAGGAATGGGACATGATCTCTGGGATCTAGGATTCTCACGAGATTTTGGTAGGACTTCGCCTAGGATTTCTTTCTCTAGGCAACCTCTCTTTAATTTCAGAAGGCCTCCCTGAACTCAAGGTCTGGGGGTCTATTTATAGAGGTCGAGGCCTCCAACCTCGTCAAAAACGAGTCAAGAAAATATCTAGATATTCAATTTGCTCGTAAATTCAAGAAATGGGATATTTAGGACTCATCGCCGGCGAGACCAATGACATATCTAGATATGTCTCCACATGGATCGGCGATAGTCCAAAAAGTTCTATTTTCTAGTGTAAAAAAATAGACAAAATCGTATTTTACAAACTAGTTGCCGTTCCTTACGATAATGAACTCTAAATATCTCCATGATTAAAAATAAAATCCAAAACTGATCAAGCAAATATCTAGTAACCATATGCGACTCGTTTCACAATTTTCAAGTCCTCTCGAGATCATTATAATATTCTAGAAAATATTTGAATTTAAAATCAAATTTTAAATCCAAATTTAAAATCAAATTCAAATTTGAAAGATAAAATCCCCAATAATTACGAGAATTATGTTAAATATATCTATAACAAATTCCAATCTCGTAACTAAATAAATATTTGGAAATTAAGTAAATATTTAGTTAATATCATATCTCTTTTTAAATCATGATAAAAATATATGATATTAATTTTGATGTCATCCATTTTTCTAGAATTTTCTGGAATATTCTGGAATTGATAAGGATTTATATGATATTAAATAATTATTTAGGTACACAGAAAATCCTAGAAATTATAATAATTATGGGAAAATCATAATAATATTTATAAATGTCCCGTATATTATATTAAAGCCCAAGATGACAAATTATGTTGAGAAAGTGTTCTAGGATTCTCGTCGTCTATTGGTGTGGCAACAAGTCTAGTAGCTTATCTCACTGGCAACTAGTTTTATCGCCTATCACATAGGCAACATCCTGGTCTTTTTACATTTTACCCCCTCTCTTTTATATTAAATCCACAAAAATTCCTTAAAAGTTCGGAAAATTCTCAGAAATCACATGAAACCACAAAAACATCCTCTTTAAGTTCAAAGTTCTCAAATCTACCACTAATTTGAGTAAGATGAGAGCGTTAGCTCTACGACAGCTAGCAACTCACACCAAAAATGTTCAAGGGACTCAAGCCTGCCACCAACTTAAGGGGGTTAGTTCTGCCACAACTAATAACCTTGAACTAAGTAAAATCAAGATGTTTTTAAGAAAAATCATGAAACCTCTAAAAATGAGTCAGAGATCCTCAGTCCTATGATTTGGGATGCTTCAAAGGTTCCTATCCTAGATGACTCTACGAAATGCAAAAATGGGATATCTACAGATGTCCCTCCTTGGAGGTAATCTTGGGACAAGATTGTCTCCAAGGTAAGAATGATATCTCCGTTGAGCCTTTCTTGGAAGGGGGAGCTCGCTCTCAAACGGTCCACCACAGTTGGACCATTAGAGGAAGAATAAAAGAGGGAACAAACTTGGTTTCGGGAGTTGGTCACACAGCCAAGTGGTTCATTTAACATTACCATCATATTGAAGGCTCAGTCATGGAGAGGTCTAGCCGATTTCGGAGCTATGTATCACAACTAAATGTCGAGACCATGTCAACTATGTAGAGATGTCACTTCAACAAGGTAGAAACTAAGGATGGTCATGGAATGTAACCCTAGCGCTGACTAGGAGTGAAAAGGAGACGATCGTGGGGCAAGTTCCCTAGCGTCGATCGAAAATAAAAAAGAAATTTGTGGCTTTTCGTCTGAGAGCTTACTCGGATTGGAATAGCAAAAAGATAGGTGAGGTTTGATTGGTTCTGAGAGGATCACAGTTCTAAGGTTTCTAACTCTCTTGAAGAACAACACTCCATCCGTGCTCCACTTTCGATGTATGATACCTAAATGCATGGATGCATGATTTAAGTAAACAAAGTTGTGAATGCAAGGTTAACACTCAATATGCAATGAATAGTCCATCTGACAGGTTAGGCTGGTAGGATACAGGTGGTCCCTAACCATATGGACATATGCAAAAAATGCATGAATGCAATTTGTTGTGGTCAGGTGTTTTCCATCCTCGAGTGTGACCAGCACTCTCAGGAAAAGACTGTTGTCTCACAACTCGATTTGACAAGTAAAGGAGTTCTAAGAATAAAAGACTGAGTGAGGGAGTGAACCCTTCCTTTGCCAAACCAGGGTTTTGCCTCTTGGTCAAAGCTATGTGTTTTATACACGATAAGGACTCCAAAGGCGGAAGCCCATTACTTAGTGCGATGCACAATTGAGACTTTATCGTGCACGGCAGGACTTGATACAACCTCACGGTGGGACAGATGTGAAGCACACGGTGGAACTTGATGCAGCCTCACGGTGGGACTTGATGTACTAACACCTGGTGGTACCTACACACTCAATAGTATGTTAGTAATCAAAAGGGGTACCTTTCCCTTCCTCAGAAGAGTCGGCTAGGAAAGATACTACAGTGCTATCCTTTACTCCCCCATGCTTAAGATTAGGTGGAGAGAATCGATCTTGGCCTCAGCTAAGATGGAATATCGGAGCCTAGTAGACGTCGATTGTGAGTCATCCATGGATGCTCTAAGATCATCACGGGACAACGTCTTTGTGGAGAAAACACACCCAAGTCGTGAAGGCATGCTTAGGTAAAACCCTTAACTCCAGAACCTGGTGGGTCGATTGTTGCATCACTAGCCAAACCAACTCCAATTTCCTTACTAATTAGGTTTTCACTTGTAGGTGAGGTGGATGGCACTACTTATTATTTGTTTTTAGGTTTTCTAGTTTTCTAATATTATTTTTATGGGATTTTTGGAATTTATGATTTTTTTTGTTTTTTTAAAATTTTTAGATTTTTGGAATTTTTTTTTCGATTGATTGATGATGAGTGCAGTCATAGCCTTCCCTTTCATACATTTGGCATTGTTGCCGAGTATTATCCAAAGTGAGAGAACTTGCCCTTTTGTCATGTCTTAACCCATTAGAGACTTTATTCCACCTAAGGCCTTCTTAGTTTGCCACTCCTTTAACCTATTTGATCCTTGAATGCTTAGGGTGGCTTCTCCTTTGCCTATGTGTGTGCAAAAGATTGGGGGAGGTTTGAGGTTCGGCAAGCTCTTGGCATTGGCTTAGGTTCTCGTGCCACTTGCTGGTGGTTGATCCTAATACGCATTTATTTCCCTAAGAAGTTTTTTTCTTTTGTTCCCAGATAGCTTATGTGCTGTCGTCTTGTCCCTCTCTTTTGTTTGGTCAATTGGACAGCTTCTTTGCTACCGTCTTTCAGCTATTTTTCTTTTTTCATTTCTTTTCTTGGCTTTGGCAGGTGTCTCTACCCATCACTACTTACTGAGGTTTACGCTATGTTAGCACACCTACTGTAGACACCCCGATTTTGAGGTAACCCGGAAATGAGTATCCTTATGTTGCTTTGGATGTGATCAGCCATTAAACCTAGCCCCAAGCCTATTA
>JAMKQA010071163.1:0-10743 GCA_024699735.1 Posidonia australis | reverse complement strand
GCGTATAGCAAGTGGCTGAAAAGCCAACATTTCATGGGTGAAATCAAGGAAGACCGATTTTATCGGGCGTACGAGGGTGCCTAACACCTTCCTCGTGCGTAACAGGGATCCTTACCCGCATTCTGGTTTTATTTCGTAGACTTGCCCTTTCTTTCTTTCTTTTTTGCATGATTTTTCATGTTATGGTTTTCCTTGTCTTCCATAATAGATTAGGTGGCGACTCCATTTATTTTGCTTTTCTCGACGTGATTTTGCCGTCCGATTTCGCATTCATTTGCGGAATCTCCTCGCCGGCATGGTTACAGTACTGGAAAACTACCGCCGCGCAGTGAACTCTCAACACGGGCGCTCACCCAAAGCAGTGCCAAAAAAGTGGTAACAGGTAGGATGCTAAGCAGAGCCTCGACTGCTGGCTGTGCTCCTCGGATTATAATCTCGATAGACTCCTCATCAGAGGGTCTATCCTTGACTTGTGAAGCCAAGGAGCACCAACGTCCAAGATACTCCCCAAATGTCTCTTGGGGTCTTTGCTTGAGAGTGACTAAATCCTCCCGCTTGGGGACTAAGTCAAGGTTGAAAGAATATTGCTCCAGGAACGCCTGTGTAAGGTCGTCCCAAGTCCTGATGGCGGCCATGTTGAGGGAAGTGAACAACTTCAACGCGGGCCCCGTAAGACTCTTTTGGAACAGGCGGATTAACAACCTTTCGTCAGCTTGGAGCTAGGCGAGGTCTCCGCAATAGGCTTTTAGGTGGGCAATTGGGCAGCCCCTGCCATTGTATTTTTCAAATTTCGGAATATGAAAATTCGGAGGGAGTGTTGCCTCTGGGAAATAACAGAGGTCCTGGAATTGGTAGGACTGGCGGTCCCCACCCTGCACTTGTCGGAGAGTGCGCTCTAGATCAATTACTCTCGCGAGGAGAGCATCCGGAGCTACTGCAACCGTGGACTGTGCAGTAGAGGCGGGTGTCGCGTACACTGTATGGGTCGCCCCTAAGGGCTCCTCTGGATCCACCATTCAGCCGTCTGGTGCTACGGCAGGATAGCCAGTGTACCCGTGCAAGGGTGCAGTGTGCTGTGGGATAAAAGATGAACATTGTGTGTGGTAAAAGGGTGAGGTCAATGCAGGGAGTGGTGCAACAAGTGGTGTAGAGTGTGGGAGCAAGAGTTGTTGGACCGGGATGGTCTCCGATACAATGCACACGGATGGTTGTGCTCCCGCCAGCCTAAGAGGCTGGCCACCAGATAGGAGGGATGCATGCTGTGTTGAGTGCTGTGCTGGTGCAACAAAGGGTAATGTCGACACCCCTATCATCGGAGAGACAAGGGATGGCGATGGTTGTGGAGGGAGTGCAGTGGGTGCAAACTGTGGTCCTAAGGCCGGTTGCACAAGCAACTCGGGAGTCGGGAAGGACAGAGCTGAAAAGGGCTGGAGAGCCAGTGCTAATCCTTGCAACTGTTGGGCAAGGGCCGACGTTTGTTGCAGTTGCGCGGTCACGGGATCGTCACTAGTGGCTCCAAAAGATGGAGGCAAGACAAGGGAGGAAACAAGAGGCTGAGATCCCAGTTGTCCGAACTAAGGGGTGGCTACTACAGAGACAGCCGTAGTGGGAGGAGGGCTAGTAAACACATAGCCCTAAGGTGAGATAGACTCAACTGTTGTGGCCCCAACAGCAGGAGAAGACTAGGCAGGTGGTCTCGAAGGCGGGATTGCCACGTGGACACGGAATTGAGGTGGTGGAGGTCCTTCAGAAGCTAAGGCAAAAGTGGAGGCAGTAGTGATGATTGGAACTGACACAAAGGAAGAGTATCCCGAGACAGGAACCTCCTCCTGGACAGCAGGGGAAAGGACTCGCTGGAATGCTGGGCCATTGTTGATAACGAGCGAGTAAGGATCGGACTGCGGCTGGGAAGGATAGGACGAATCCTAGGACGAGCTATCGTCGAAAGTGACGAATAACTCGAGAGATGCGATCGAGAATAAGGTCGCAAATAGAGTCAATGAAAGGAAAGATCCGGATCTCAAGCTAAGGAAACTCACAGATCAGAAATCCTATGCATATAAACAAACAAATTAGAAGAGATGCGATGCTTATGGTGGTATGAGATGCAAATGAATGCCCCTAATATGCACTCTCTCACCAACTAGGGATGTCCTATTAAACTGTCTACTGCAGGTTCACATAGGGGTGAATGGGTCTCCGACTCAAGTTTAGAAAAGATAAGGTCCCCGTTCTAAATCCTGGCCATAGCCTAGGCAGTGAACGGGTGGTGCTTTCGGGGCCTCGTCCTCTGCCAAAGCAGTAGGTTGTACCCTCTACTACACCGATACGACCCCGGACAAGGGGGGACAAACCCAATTTTTAATCCTACGCCAAAGCCATAGGATGAGCCACCGAGAAATGTCCTTCACAGACTATATAGGCGAACCTAGGAGAGGAGAAGATGCATGTCCTATATGATGTATGCAAAGTATGCTTTAAGTTTTTTACTTACAAGCTTATTAGATCATGGGGAAATTTGCAATTTGTCACTAGTTTGCCTTATGGTTGATTGATTTTGGTTTTTACGTTTTCATTAACCGAATGGGGAGAGCAAACATGTCTCTAATTCTCCTAGGCATGGCTTATACAAGAAGGGAAATAAACATGCAATTCAGCCATGAATTATCAAACAAAAGCATGCGCAATAATGACGACATTGCAAATGTGTAAAAAGAAAACATTCGTTATACAAAGGCATGCATGGATAAAAGGCAAGCGAGGAGAAAAGCCAAAGCAAAGGAGAAACCAAAACAAAGCTAGGATCAGGTTATCCCCAGCGGAGTCGCCAGTTCCTGTAACCATGCCGGCAATAGCCTCGAGGGCTTGACGTGAAAGGGCAAATGCGTAAGGATCGGCAAAGTCACGGCAAAAAAATAAAATAGCAAATGCAGGAGTCGCCACCTAGTCTATTAAAATCGAAGACAAGGAAAACCATAAAAGAATCATTCAAATCATGCATATAGAAAACCAATGGAAAAGGTCTAAAACCAGAAATGGGTAAGGATCCCTGTTACGCACGAGGAAGGTATTAGGCACCCTCGTGCGCCCGATAAATCAGTCTTTTATAGGTTTCTCATTTGCTTATGAAATGTCAGTTTTTCAGCCATTACTGTATGCCCAAGGGTGATATGCTAAGCCATGCTAAGTGAGTGGTGTCTTATGCTAAAATAAGGTTGCATGGAATGCAGGGTGTGTCCTAATGCTCAGAAGTATTGCTCATATATCGGGTCAAGTGACGATGCAAAGATATTGCATAAATAAGATCAAGGATCTAAGTATTTTGAGCAACTTTTCATCCTTGCTTTACTACATGCTATGTATGATCTAATCATGCATAGAAATGGCGAAAACAGAAAGGTGTCTTCCTTGATATATCAAGGAAGAAAACCAGGGAAAATCCAGAAGCAAATCAAGTCGAGAAAGCATGCTAAAAACCATATGAAAACCTACTGTGTGTTACTGAAAACAGGCTGATGCGCCTGTTAGGTGCGCCCGACTGGTGCTCCAGTCTGGTGCGCCACCTATGTGCTCCTTCATGGGCCAGAAAGATGTGCAAACGAAAATATCAAAAAGCCATGCAGTACAAAATCATGTATAAATACGCTCAGAAAGTTATGCAATGTAAAGTTCTTGAAAATGGAAGACATCCTTCAAAAATGAAAGGCATGCAAGTATGAGAAGCTCATGGATCTTGTGCTCAAAGACTAGTAGTCTCACACAAGGTCACCCTATTCATGCTAAATGAAAACATCAAGATTCAGCCATGTCACTGGATCGTGGGCTGATGCATAAGGCTCTCCAAGTAGGAGTAAAGTGCAACCAACCTACCAGATCTTAGCCATGGACTGAATGATCAAAGAGTAAAGCAACTGAAAAGCAACATCACTTGAAACTGAAATCATGTATGCACGATCAGAAAATATCAAGGAATACCCACTGAAAGAATCTGATTCAAAACTGTTCGGAAAACATGCGGATGGGGATGCAAAATAGGATGATTTGTTCTCTGACCAGTCTGGTGCACCAGAATGGTGCGCCAGAGTGGTGCTCTAATGAGGTGCGCCAGAGTGGTGCTATGATGAGGTGCGCCACTCTAGTGCGCCATGTAGGTGCTCCATAATGGTGCTCCGCGCAAGTGCTCCCTAGAATATCTGAATCAGATCGCAGTCTGATTCAGAATCTGGGCTAGATTCAGAGGTGAGTGATTTTCTTAACCAGATTAATTATGCAGATGATAAAAGACTGAAACATGGTGAAACACTAACAAATGAATGTCTTTTATCATTTCATTCCAAATCATATCACACCATGGATTCATGGCTGAAAGCATTCGCATGGATCTTAAAGAACACGCATGAGAAAAATAAGCTCGACAAGACATGCTAGTGGTGAATGCATCAAGAACATCTTTTTAGCATATCTAAGCATATATGCATGGATCATGGATCTTAGTGCAAAGAAATGGAGAAGAATAATAAAATCACTCTTAAGAACTACATGGTGTTGATTCTTAACCTATGGATTGTGCATGCAAGGTATTGTGTACACGAAATCAACATTCTATCATAAAAAAAAATCTCTTATATAATAGGAGAAATCAGATTTTATGTGAAGTTCAAAGCATGCTTTATCTTGGTGCAATGACTGAGATTTAAAGGAGAAGGGAAAGAGAGGACCTACCTCTCAAGGTATTCCTTTTTAAAATATCAAAGATAGAGGGAACCTTGTTGCTTTGGAAGGGCTAACAATGTTTCAGAATATAAGGGGATGCTCGTGAGAAAGAAGAATAGATTGCAGAAAACAGTTGCTTGCTCTAGATTTTCTTTTTTAGGGAACCCAAATGGTTGCCTATGGGTGTCCTTATATAGACATTTCTCATGGGTAACTCCTAGGAATGCAAGAAGCCTCGTAAACAAAGAGCTTGGGAAGATTCCATGGTATATTCGTTGATGGAGGTAACAGCCATGGGAGGTGGAAAGCCAGCAGCTAGTAGTCTGAGAAGTGGCTACGCACCAGCTTTGTGCGCCAGGTAGGTGCGCCAGATCTGTGCGCCTGTCTGATGCTCCAGCTAGGTGTGCCACTGTAGTGCTCCTACTCGGTGCTCTAAACAGGTGCTCTACATTGGTGCTCTAACTTGGTGCTCTCCCCTACCTGTCTGAATTTCTAATTAGGTTGTGGGCCTGCTGTAGGTTTGGGATTGGTTTAGCTAATGGGATTCAAGGGTTAGCCACATCCAAAGCAACATTTGGAAAGCTTATCTATGAGTCACCTCAAAATTGGGGTGTCTACACCAAGTCAAGTTTACAACCACTGAAGAGTGCCACACTAACACCGAGCCTCTGTCAATCAAAATAACAAACCATATCTCAAAAACTAGTACAATCTCTTTTCAAACATTTTCTTTCTACTTTAAATCCCATACTTTTCTCAAACATCTTTCTTTTTCTTAAAAATCTCATGCTTTTCTCAAACATCTCTCTTTTTCTTTAAAAATTTCATGCTTTTATCAAACATCTCTCTTTTTTTTTAAAAATCTCATACTTTTCTCATGCATCTCTCTTTTTCTTTAAAAATCTAATGCTTTTCTCAAGCATCTTTCTTCTTTTTTTTAAAAATCTAATGTTTTTTTTGAACAACTTTCTTTTTCTTTAAAAATCTCATGCTTTTCTCAAACATCTTTCTTTTTCTTTAAAAATCTCATGCTCTAATCTGATGCATCTCTGGAAGCATCTCTAAACTATATTCTAGCCCAAAACACATATCTCTAATCTGGTTAAAACACAAGTCTTGACTGGAACTAGTCCAAAACACAAGTCTCAACAAACTCAGACCACTAGGCCTCTCTCGTGTGTTGTGCTGCCCGATGCCAAGCAACTAACACCTGGCCACAAGCAGTCTACTGAAGTGCGACCAATTGAATTTTCACTACCGCAGTGAAAGTCCCTGTACAAGGCATACTACTGCCCCGGTCAACGGGCATCACTGTACTATGACCACACTGGTCTCTATTTCAACTCACACAAGATGCATCTTTCATGACGCCCTTATACGCCCAAACACTTGAGAACTCACATCCTAGGCCATGCTAATACCTAACAATCTCAGTCTTGGCACTCATACTAATCAAGGTGTCATGTCTCATTATACAGAGGTCTTATACCACCTGGCTCATTGTCACGTGTCTCTACGTACAGTTAGTACCTTAGGTCTTCGGCACCTGAAACAAACGGAGTCTCATACCTCCAAGTTCAGTTGGCCCTCGACCCACGGACACTTATCTCAACTTCTTGGTCTTTAGCCTCACCCTAGGCAACGTGTCCGACCACCTCAAAGATGTCGTCACACCCCCTAGTCCTAGCAGTACGCCCCATCAATCTCTTGGTCTCAGCAAACAGAAAATTCTAGGAAACCATTCAAAACCTTTGCAAATCTATGCATTCTTTTCCAAACTCTTTTGGAAACTATTTTCGAAATGCTCGAAAACTATCTCTAAAAATACCACTAAATGCTGTGCAAAGGAACGCTATAAAAATCCTTATAATTCCTTATCAAAATTCTTTGGAAACCATTGTTTAAAATCATCCATGCTCTTTAGGAATCTTTAGAAAACTCTTTGGAAAACCACTTCTCAGAAACACTCTTATCTTCTCGAAATAAACTTTGAAAACCATTTAAAACCTTCAAGTCCTAATGAATCATCAATTAAACATTTTCAAGGTATAGGCTCACCCTGAAGGATCGCATAGAAACCCAACAGTGGTTTCAAAGTCCTTAATGACTTGCAAAATCAAACACTAATTCATCTTGTTAATTCTTTTTGGGCCATTCCCAAAACCATCCTAATGGTTATTTTACTTGTTCTTGTGTCAATTTAATTATTTCTCTAAGATTAATACACAAACACACACACACAAATATATATAGAGAGTAATGATCAGGTAGGGACCTGTCTTACTTAAGAAAAGTAGGGTCTTTAATCTCAATAATCAATCTTCATCTCAGTAACTATCATTTTATTGACAATAGTTTGAAAAAATTCTACTAAATAAGGAGGTAGTTACAATAACCACTTTTCCCATCAGATCCACTATATGATTCAAATCCAACGGTTGAGAGATACAAGGTCCTACCTATCTTAAGTAGAGACGGGCTCTATCAGAAAATTACCCTATATATATCTATATCTCTCTCTCTCTCTCTCTCTCTCTCTCTCTATATATATATATATATATATATATATATGTATATAAACACTCAAAATTTGTTCAGAGCCTAGTTTGCCATATTGATTAAATTCGGTATGCCGAAATCCCCTGATTTGGAGTACTGGACAATTTTGGTATGCCATTTCAGGTGATTTTTGTACAATGAAATTTGCTCTAAAATAGCCATTCATTGGAGTTGAGACCTTAGGTGGACCAAGTTTTGGTGAACCAAAAATCTTGCAAAAAAACTCAAAGCAAGAATTCTATGTCTACCTTTATTTGGGACAAGTTTCATTCAAATCCCATATCTATAACTCGAGATATATATGATTGAATCTATAAGATTTAAACTAGCATAACTTGATGGATTATCGATCTTTGCATGACCACTAGTTTTTCTACAAGTCACGAAAAGTGACAAGTAGCCTATTGACATAAAGATCTTCAAGACTACTTTCTAGAAGAATAAAAATCATTCAAATCCAACATCTATAGCTTAAGTTATTCAAGATTAAAGCATGAGAGCTCAAAACACTCAATAGTGGCCATTCATTAGTAAATTATTACTAAAATCATGGAAAAATGGCTAAAAATCTTGAATCTCCTCCCACACCCAAAAAACAACCTTAGCCACATGTTTAGATCACAAATAACTATAAACACGAGGAAAAAAAGG
Organism: Posidonia australis; assembly: GCA_024699735.1. NCBI lineage: Eukaryota > Viridiplantae > Streptophyta > Magnoliopsida > Alismatales > Posidoniaceae > Posidonia > Posidonia australis. The sequence continues at coordinate 2,820 of JAMKQA010071163.1, read as the reverse complement.
AGTGGGACGTGTTCCTTAGGCACCTTTCTTCTTCCTCACTCACTCTCTTTCTCTCTCTCTCTCTCTCTTTTTATGACATACGGCCCTACAACCACCCTCCCCCTCACATGGTCATTTGTTTATTAAACGTTTTACACAATTTTTGTGCAAACACTCCTGAGGAAGGAGGAAATACTACAGACACCCATTATTCATGAAATAATTCACGAATTAGGGTCTCGATGGTACGATGGCATCCAACGACAATCTATCTTAAGCCTCGCACCCTCACGGGTTACCACACACCATAGTTAGCAACCTTCATTAAAAAAAACTTGATCATTAATTAATTATTATTAATTATGATTAAATAGGAAGGTTAAGCATGGGAATGTTACAACAGGTGACGGACCTAGTCATAAGTAATTGGCGAGACACCAACTCCGACCTTACTGCACTACCGCGGTGAACCACCCAAACAGGAGTCCACACGCCTCAACCTCATAGGCCTTACAAAACCATGAGCCATAGGTCAAACAATCACACATAGAGTGCGTCCTCACGACGCCTTATGGTTCCTGGACACCTAAGGACTCACAATCCTAGGCCTAGCCAACACCGGGTTAAGAGGATCGACCAGTCTCTTTCACCAAGGCCCTACAGTATCTCAAGAGCCATGATCTTTTTCACCAGTGCCCGTTGTTGGCAATCACGTCGTAAAGTAAGTACCGAGTTCATGGAGGCCTCATACCCCCGTTGGCTACGTCCCAACTACCACACGAATCTGACCAAAAACTACGGAAAATCTCTTTCAAAGCATGCAAGTATCCTTTTAAACTACATTGAAATGCTTTTCATTTACAAGAATCCTCTTCCCAGAAATCATAAGTCAACACACAAGGATTTTCATGAAAACATCACATCAATACATGATATTATTAATCATTTAAAAATCCATTTTATTATTACAGGAAACAGCATGGAGCTCGATTTGGCATACTAAACCAAATTGGTATGCCGAATAAGGCATATTCAGAAAAACGGCCTTAGCCCAAAGGCTACCATCCACTGGAGTTTGGACCTTGGGCAAACTCACCTCCGGGGCACTATAAATCCTACAAAATTCATATTCCAAGCATGCCAAGTCTACTTTCATTTGAAACAAATTTTATTAAAAACCATAGATCATAGCATGAGATGTGAAAATCGAAAGCCAAAGGACTCATTTGAAGCCACTATTGCTCTAATTACGAAAATCCTTCAAAATCCACAAACAATTCATGGAAAAATCATAATGTGATCATGCTTGCTAAGTCTATATTGTATGCTTGATGTCATGCCAAAACAAATGTGATAAATGAAACAAGAAACTCTGATGAAAAACTAGACTACTCAAGCAAAAGTGTGTAAAAGTGAAAATCACGAGATTCAAGAAAAGGAATCAACTCGAATATCAATGTAGGCATAAGAATGTCAGTTAATGTAAGTCCTCAGGTGATAGGAAATCATTCAAAAAATAGAAATACACAAAGAGAAACATATGTTGGAAATGTGAAAACTATGAATGTCTATGAAAATGACAAAGGAAAACAAACCGTATGAGGCTCAATGTTGACATTTGCATGCCGATTAATGTATGCCCTTGGGCGATATGAAAACCAACACAAAACAAAACCATAAAAATCAAAGTAAAGCTATGAGATATTATGAAAGGAAAAAGTTCAATTCAATGTAATCAATGTAGGCATTTATATGACAATTAATGTACGCCCATGGGCGATAAATGTGGATGCAATGAAGAAAACGTATACTGAAAATAGACAACGATTTGAAGACTGAAAGAAAGTGAAAGAAAGAAAACAAAGATGAGCTTTGTAATTGTCTGGTCTCAGGGCCTTTCATTAGTGATTCTCGCCACTATGATTCGTCTGTTGTAACCGTTAGGTGAAACCGTCAGCTGGATTCGTGTCAACGATATGTCAAGAGTATTCATCACCATGATCTGTCAAGAAATATCTTGTGACCCTTTGCAAGTCCAAAAAGCAAGCTTCAATCAAAAAAACTACTGGATCTAAGAAAAATGCTTAAAACTCAATTGGAAAAGCAAGAATGCAACAAGAAGAGTATATTCATGCAATTAGATCATTCTGTGGGACACTAGATCTCTCCTTCCACCTAGCTTGCTGGAGTTGAGCTCGGCGGCCACTGTATGGTCCAGTGAGATCCCATCCACACCAGCACAGTAAAAGAAGAGGAAGAAAGACCTCAGAGACGATGTAAGAAGCTAGAATCCAAGCACAAGCCGCATGCAAAAACATGACTGACCGCCATTGCAAATTATGATCATGTGCCATCGTATGTCACAGACGTAGTTGTCACGGCAAAGGGGGATGAAGAAGAGGTCTCAGCAATGTAGGTGAAATGGATCCTAAGAAGAGGGCATGCATCGGCACAAGAAGCTCATTGGAAATGGATATACGCCTAAGGAAGAGGGACTTACTTGTCTTGACGTCATTGATTGGTGTTGGATCCTCAGAGTTCATGCGAGGCTGACGAAACGACGGAATTTCGGTTTGGTGTAGTGGCCTTTGTTTCGTTGGAGTCGCAACAGAGGTTGTCAATGTCGAACGCTTTGGGGGACATGCTCGAAGTAGTCGCCCAAGCAAGGAGGAAAAACGCTTTACCAGTGACGAGCCTACTAGCGGAAGTAATTGCCAGAGTTAGTTGGGAAGGTCACCTAGTGGACTAGAGGAGGATTGGGGAGTTGTGGCTTTGAGTTGCGAAATGGCGAGAATGTCCGTCCTCCTCTCTCGCGTGTTGGGGGGGGGGGGGGGGGGGGGG
>JAMKQA010071148.1:0-10199 GCA_024699735.1 Posidonia australis | reverse complement strand
TTTAAGTGGGTTTTAAGTGGATTAGGGTTTTTGTTGGATTTTAAGTGGATTAAGTGTTTTATTTGTTTTTTAGTGGATTTTAATGGGATAGTGTTTTATTAGGTCAGGTGGGCTAGTGTAGATCTGATTGGGACCTATGTGGACTAGGATTTTGGTGGTCGCGACCAGAGCATCAACCGGAGGAGCCTGCTACCAAATGAGCTCAAAATTGGGGTGTCTACAGTCTCCTAGGAAGGAAGTAGGCCTTAATTGCGCTTTGGAGGGCAAAATAGTAATTAGGCTCGCTGTTGGCTCCGTGGCACAGAAACTTGTACTCTTGTTAAGATGCAAATGAAACATCCACTGAAAGGACCTTGCTGAGGTTTCAAACTAATCTGGCTTTGTTTACGGGTTTTGCAAAAAGCTAGGACTTATTCGTAATTTTCCAAAGCATGAAGGCTTTGTTGCAAATTTCCCTGGTATGACAAATTTTTGGTGTATTACTGCTGAGTGATAGATTTAGATGTTCTGCTGAATAGTTGCAAATTTCTGACTCTAACATAATTTCCCACATCTTTTGTGGACTATTCTGCAAATTATCCAATGTGAGGGGGTTTTCTGCAAATTACCCCCTCTGATGAACTTTTTGAGGCTGAGTACTTACTTCTCTTGACACTTTGCATTTTCCTTTCAAATGCAAGCTGTAGAGTGTTGTGGGCCGAAATGCAATTTTTGTGGCTATTTTGCATTTTAGACCTCGAATATTAAACTATTTACACTACTGATACATGACGGGGCCCACTAAATAACTGCCAAGTCATATGCAGTATTTCATCTTGCTGTTCGAGACTGCAACCGGATGACCTTTTCCATTTCTTCATTTTTTATAATCTTCTCCCTTCTTTCTTTATTTCCCTTTACACATACTTAATTCATTATTCCCGTTCAATACATACTTCCTCCTTTAATTTCTTCTTTCTTATTTCTCATTTATTCCACCCGTGCCCCTTCTTCTTCCTCCTCATTTCCTCTCTTCCTCCAACGAAAGCCATTTTCCTCTTCTTCTCCTCATCTCCTCCTCTCCTCCCAACGAAACCCCATTCCCTCCCTCTCTTCTTCTCAAGGCCGACGATGGGTGTTCGTGCTAATGCGCTGGGTTGGTTCTCAGATCCAGTGCAGCGGCTTGGCGCGGAGGTGTGGTGCGGCGACGGCTTGGCTCGGTGGTGGCGTCAACGGCGGCGATGGACCGGATTCTCCGAGATTGGTTGGAGAGGGTCTTGCCAGTGGAGGTATCTCCTTTTCCCCTTTTTGCATGCTTGTTTGCCCTTCTTTCTTTCCCTTGGTGGCCAGCGGCAAAATGGGTTCCAGCGAGCTATGGTCGGGTTTCGGCGGTGGGTTATGGTGGGCTGGCCGTGGGGGTGGAGTGGGATGTGGTGGTCACTCCGGTGGTGGGGTATGGCGGGCTGGCCATGGAGGTGGAGTGGGCTGTGGGCGGTCACTTCGGCAGTGGGGTATGGCAGGCTAGCCGTGGAGGTGGATCGGGCTGTAAGGTGGTGTGCATGTGGTGGTGGGCTCCGGTGGGCCAAATGGTGGTGCGTGGAGGTCTGTAGTGGTGTGGGTTGTGGATTGGTGCCAGGTCACATCGACGGTGGTGGTTGGTCGGAGATTTGGCGGACCGTGGATAGGCGGTTTGGTCTGTGGTGGCTGGCGATGAGGTGATGGGTATTGTGGTTTTTGTGAGCAAGATAAGTTTTCACATAGATCCATAATTAATCTCGAATTACATGCCATTTATGCCATAAACATAGTTTGAAAGCATGATTTCTCCCCAACATGATTGAGTATACATGCCATTTTTGTCAAATCACTTGAAATATGATTATGTCTATAAACTGAACCATGAGTTGCCAATTTTCAACACTTGAGCCAACTTTTATCATTTTCCATCATTGTCGAGCATGACTTTACAATGATAACAGCAAAAGTGAAAAAATACATAGCAGTGTAATGAATGGCCATACCTTTATGTAACAACGGGTATGCCTTGCTTTGTAAGTTCAATAACAATAATGCTTAAAAATTGCCATGACTGGACTCCCACATTTTCACGTAACTACCTTTTTTTTCCTTTTCTTTTCGATAATGGACTCTATTTTGCCATATTAGGTTATACTTGCATCTCGTTTTAATCTGAATTTTTTGTAAACAATTGTTGCTATTAGAACACTTAAACGCATGCTGATGCTTTGTTTATGCATATCACGCTCTTTTATTCTGCCAATGACTGCACACTCTATAAATATAACTGATAAACAACACTTATACTGTCATGTTTTACCTCGAGGCTTGCGCTTTGCTATGTTTGGATATACTGTATTTATTTTGCTTGACTTTGCTGTTTAAATCCTGGTTTGACCCTTGCCTCCCTGCAGGATGACCTGATCCTTGAGGATGAGAGTCCACAGCTCCCTTAGGACAGACCTTCTCGTTCACTCCTTCGGCGGCAGGGCAGCTCTTCGAGGTCTCGAACTTCTAGTAGTTTGACTCCTGCTATCCCCATCGAGGTAAGCTGACTTGGAATAACTTGTACCTGTGATATAAATTTGCCATCTTTATTAACAAATGCGCTTTCAGGAGTCTGACAACTTCGCGGGGTGACTAGTTAGCGGCGATCAAATTTGTGAGAGTCTAGATTTCGAGGTAACTATTTTCGTTCTTCCTCTAGCATGTTTGGCTTTGACACTACTATTTTTCTAATCTTGTATTTATTTTGCTATTACTATTTCAGGTTGGCGTTGCTATTCAGGTGATGCGATGCTATTCAGTTGATGCTTGATCATTTCCGCTGCTTACCCGAGTTTCTACAAGATTTCTTGCTCCATCGGTCCTCTTTTGGTGGTTTACTTCGCATTCTAGCTATTCATGGACACTACAACTTTTTCCGAGCTTTGGTGGAGAGATGGAGGTTTGAGATGCATACCTTCCACTTCTCGTTCGGAGAGTTGATTGTATTACCTGACCAGTGGGCCTTGCTGATGGGCCTTCCATTCGACAACGAGTCGATCATTGGCGAGACCACACATGGGATGCACCTGGCTCCTGCGCACTTAGGTCGTGTTCCTCCAAAGCCACCTAGGAGGAAACACGTGATCATAGTGGGATGACTTAGAGAGTGGGACTAGTTCTGGCCCAACCCGGAGTTGGGCGGCGATGAGGCTGACTTTGTACTTAGGCATTTCTAATTGGATCTGTTAGCCATGATTTTATGCGACTCTTCAGCTTACTACATTCATGCGGATTGACTTGCATTTCTGACCAACTTAGAATACCTAGATCATTATGACTCGACTGGGGTTAGCTATACTTAGCTGATCTGCGACTGGATAATGTAGCTAGGCTGGGTCGCTGGTCTCATGTGGGACTATATCCACTGCTCATTATAAGTATTAGTGAAATTTTACTTTCTTTTTGCAAAATTTTCTCTTTAATAATAGTTAATAATTACTTTTCTTTTTACTTGCTTTTAATAATAGTTTGCGATGAGCTTCTCCCTCTCCCTTGCTAGTGGGTTGAGTCTAATCATCGGGCTGTTGCAGGGGTTTACAGCTACGAGTCCTATCGATATCTACTGGATTTGGTAGAGCTCGAGGACGTAAGTTTTTATATTTTGGAATTTTATTTTCTGCATGTCCATATTTGCCTGCATTGCTTATAATTGTCTATTTTTGCAAACAGGTGCACCTATGCCCATTTTCAAGATATGATGGCTTCAATTGGGCACCTTTGAACTCTGGTCGTGTTTTGAGAGACAAGACGGTGAAGTTCTACTGTCTGAAAAAGTTGGCCTACTTCCTCCTAGGACACGTGAGGCACCAATTTTTGAATGAATTCTACATTCCTGCTCCTCCTTCAGACATGGATCTCCCAGTCTCGTCTCGTGTCGCTATTAGGAGCCGGCACGCCGCTTCTGTGGCTTCTTAAGACCGATATATTCTTCGAGAAGTCAACTACACTTATTATTTAGCTTGGTACAGACGGGTCCGGAAGCCCTACCCTTTTGAGGAGGCCGTGTGCGATAGTCAATGCGGAATGTGGTATGCCTCAAACTAGGTCAAGGTAAATTCTTGTACTTTCTGCTTGAATAATTCACTCCATATAGAAGGTCTGATCTGACATTTGTTTCCATAGGGCTTTGAGAAGCAGTTTGCCTCTTTTTATGAGGACATTAGGCGAAAAAGGGTATGTTGCCTTTATTTTAGTTATAAATCATCTTTTTTTTAATCATAAATTTACTTGACACACTTGCAAATTCGTGCAAGAACTGCGTTGGTGGAATATCATACGAGTACTTTTTTTTTAACTTTCCTTTAACATCATATTTGACACTGTTATCAATCTGACATTCTTTTGAGAATTTTTCAGCAAGACTATCTGGCCAACGAGGTGAACACGGCCAGCAATGGAGAATTCACCTTAGAAGTATCTGAAGAGGACCGTTTTGACACAGAGGTTTCACAAAGGGTCCTGAGTTCTTCTGTCCGTTCCCAGTCTACTACTGCTGCCCGGTATTCTCGTCGGATCACCCAACGAGGGGCCCGACTCCTAGCCAAGAGTTTCCAGGAGGCAACATCTAATGAGGAGTCAGACGAGGAGTAGTTGTTTCCCTTTTCCAGTTCAATCTCTTTTTGCTTGCTAGTCTTTGTACAAATGCTGCAACTTGCATTTCGAACAATGTAACTTGTGTTTTAGGAGTTCATGAATGAAAATCTGACTTTGGAATGCAGCCCTCTTCTTGGGTACATGTTCTGGTTTCAATTTTCTTTTTTTTCAGATTTACGATCTTATTTGATCTTTTCCATCATGAGAAATTATTTTGCCAAATCATATTTTGTTTGCCCTGGATTGGATTTTGCATTATTCCTACCATATCTTGACCCAACACCATTACCGTAGGGATTCCCAACCATGGTAACACCGAAATATTGCTCTGATGTTCTGCGAACATGCATTGATGCATTAACTATTGAGGACCGTGAGCAATTATAGGTTTGGGGCATATCATTCTCGTTACTGAATATTGCCAGGGTGGAGGTGAACTGGCACTTGTTATGTGCTATAGCCAGGTTCTGGAAACCTACTTTCCATGTGTTTCGTTTTGGGCAGACAGAGCTTACTCTCACCTTGGAAGAAGTCCAACGGATATGTGGCCTGTCGCCATACATGTCACCGCCCGTCTTCATGCGCTGTGACAGCTACACTGCAGTCTTGAGTTAGCTGACCGGTTTGTCTCGAAGTGCTTGTGAGAAAAGTCTCATTTGCAAGGATGGGTCGGCTACCATGCTGGGCCTGGATTATTTTGACAAGATTGTTAGCAACCACGTGCCCTCAGGTAGCTTGTGGCTCCACGACTTTGTGGTACACTTTCTTAGGAAGCTCATCTTCAGCCACAGCCGAATGATAGTTGTTATTGAGGTGGTAGAAATGGCGTTGGCCATGATCACCCGCCAAATTGATCTTGCCCCTATTCTTCTGGCAGAGACCTATGTTGGCTTGGACCGGGCCTTGAAATGTTCTAGGCAATTTAATGGTTGCGGCGCCTTAGTGCAAGTAAGTTAACAATGTTACTTCAATGATTTGTTGTACTTACCTAACTGCTTTGTTTTTCCCTGACAGGCTTGGCTTACTACCCACATGGGGGTGGATGTCTTGCGCCCTCAACATTCTGTCTTTGACTCCTACAGTTGTGCCAACCATTCACACACCCTTCCAAGCGTACATGAGCTATGTGACAGACTACGAAATCTTACCAAGGACACTGTAGTTTGGCGCATTCTGTTCACAACTTTGATGCCCTTCACTATCTTCTTTATTGATAGTGACATGCGATTGGTTGTCCTTCCGAGGCTAACGGGTAGTGTAGAATACCATCTTGTCTGTGTTCTTCGTCAATTTGGCTTTTGCTAGGATTCGATCAAGCATAGCCCTATGTCTGACTGCTTCAAAAGATACATCCTCGGTTCTGATGTGACAACATCTGAGATAGCCTGCGTGACGCGTGGTGGCATTCAATCTTCTGGTCATACCATTACTGAAGGTTCAGATTGTATAATAGAGTATGAGGCCGAAATTCAAGAAACTTGGCCTATAAGTGAACTTCCTCCTAGTGGCACTTCCTTTATTGGAGCTGGTAGCTCAAAAAAGGCAAGAGTTGATTGAATACATTTTGGGGCTCCACTATTATTAAGTGAGTGAATCTTGTACAACTGATGGGCTATAATAAGAGACAATTTTGCTTTTATACTGTGCCATTTTAGATTCTGATCTGGTTTGTGTCTGCCTTTGTAATGGATCTATACTTTATGTAACAAGCAATTCGGCATGCCCTTAGTCCAAAGATCCATTTCCAACCAAAAAGCAGTTAACATGTCCCTGGTTGAAACTCCCTTCTTTGTCAATATTGCAACTCAAAAGATAGATGGCATGCCCCTGGTCGGAATATTGACAAATGCCTTGCAAAGCAATGCAAAATGCAAAAAATGCGTGAATTGAAATGCTAAATGCTAAATGCTAAATGATTTATAGAAGTATAAGATGGAAGCAAGATCTACACATGGTTTATAAATGTCGGTGCCCTCAACACTAAGGAAACCTTTATTGCCAGCTACAAGGAATGAAAATGTCCTCGACTCACGTGACACTACCTAGATCCCTAGGTTTATTTGTGGCTCTCACTTGACTACATAGCATTTTTAGGATAACATGGAGTGTCAAATTCCTAGGGCCCTACACCTACTCTTTTCAATAATTCCTTTTTCTTTTACTCCCTCAAAGGCATGCTGACTTACACTACCCCTATTTGGAGGCAATAAACACCTAGGCTGAGGGGCGGCTGCTCTCTTTTCTTTTTAATGTAAGAGGGGTGGCTGGCCCTTTTATAAATGTGGGCATTGTAGGTGTATGCTTCAACTCCTCTCCAAGTTATGTGATAGGGACAGAGTTGTCTCGCATGCTTCTCTCATTGGAGCCAACTTCTATCTGCAACTTCTATCTTCTCATTTCTTTTGTGCTCCAAAGTCTATATTTTTTCCTTGGCTCACACTCACTCATGACCTATCATTTTCCCTCCCTCTCGAGGTATAGGCCCCTTGGGAACTTGTACATTTCGTCCAATTCCCCATAAATAATCACTCCCTAGGTCACATAGGTAGTAACACATGAGGAGGATCAAAACTCTTCCTAAGCAGGTTGGCCTTCCGATTTTCCTCATCGGGCAATGGTTATGCTTATAACTACAATGCAAACGAAAAGAGAATGTAGTGCATATGATGCGATTTATGAAATGTTTGGATGCAATAACTTAAAATAGTAGCATGCGAAAGTACAAAACATAGAGGTGCATGGCTCACGATGCAAGGCTCGTGATTGGCTGAGGATCACTGGTAGTACTTTTTTAGGTAGGAAGCGTTAATAGGCTCTGACTGCTCCCCATGGTCCATGTCCTCAAGAATGACTACACCTCCAGACAGGACTTCTTTCACAATAAACTGTCCACACTAGTTGGGCCTAAACTTACCTCGGGCATCAGGTAAGTGAATTGCATGCAAAACTTGATCTCCCGGCACAAAATTTATAGGCCAAACTTTCTTCTGATATGCTCGGGCCACTCACATCTGATAGCATTGGGCATGATGCAAGGTTTGTAATCTGTGCTCGTCAATCAAGTCTAGTTGAACACAACAGTCTTGGATCCATTCTGCCTCATCCAATTCTGCTTCCATCAGAATTCTCAGTGACAGAATCTCCACTTCGAAAGGGAGGACTGCCTCCATACCATACACAAGTGAATACGGTGTTGCCCCTGTTGATGTTCGGACTGAGGTCCTATAAGCCCATAGTGCATAAGGCAACTTCTCATGCCAGTCTTTGTGGGTCTCAGCCATCTTCCTCAAAATCTTTATCAGGTTTTTATTGGTTGATTCTACGGCTCCATTCATCTGCGGCCGATAAGGAGAGGATCTGTGATGTCTGATTTTGTAACCATGAAGATAATCCTCAACTCTCCTTGTTATGAAGTTAGCTCCATCATCTGATATGATGGCATGTGGAACCCCATATCTGGCGATAATGTTATTCTTAATGAACTTTTATGTAATTGTCCCTGTAACAGTTTTATACGATGTTGCCTCAACCCACTTTGTAAAATAATCGATGGCCACAAGAATATACCGATGCCCATTAAAAGCAGCTAGATGTATGGCCCCGATAACATCAATTCCTCAAGTGGAAAAAGGGCCAAAGTGATGACATGCTATGTAACTGTTGTGGGGGAGCATGTATGAAGTTTCCATGTATTTGGCAATTATGGCACCTCCGCACAAATTGGCAACAGTCTGTTTCCATAGTGGACCAGAAGTAACCCTACAACACAATTTTCTTGGCCAAGAGTACTCCATTCATGTGTGGACCGTATGTGCCTGCATGTACCTTCAACATCAGCATATCTGCCTCCTTCTTGTCCACGCATCTAAAAAGCATTTGATTGTAGGATCTTCTATATAGATGCCCTGCCCCAAGTATATACTAAGAGGCCAGCCGTATCAAGGTCTTCTTATCTGTAGAGGAAATACCAGATGGGAAATCGCTAGTGTAACATCTATGCCTGATTTTCCATTTAATATAAACCATGGAATTTCTTGTACTATTTGTATATGGTTTGTTAATGATTAATCTGGGTTGTGTTTGATGGCTGTGGTCTCTCCCTGTGTTTTGTGCTTTTGGTTTATCTCTTGTGGTGTGACTTCTTTGGCTTGTGGGTCTGTGATGCAATTGGGATCCATGTATGGGGGTGAGACCCACTTAGATTTGAGCTTGGACCTGGTCAAGAGTCCAACCATGCCTGTGACCCTCCTTTCCTTTCTTCTCTGTGTCCGTGACCTGCGACCGGTCGTTTCCTACTCGTAAGGTCTAGCGGGAGGGCTGCTCGTCCCATCCCCTCCGGAGCAGAGAAGCTGGCGGCTGATCGGCGGGATCCGAGGGATGCCAGGCGCAGAGGTGGCGTTAAAGGGAGGCGTGCAGTGTGGGGGTGAGGAGGAGAAACCAGAGAGATGGAGAGATCGAGTGCGGAGGCTGAGGGGAGGCAACGCGCTAGAGGAAAGCATGCAAGCGGGGGTAGGCCGGTGTCGTGCATCGCTGGAGCTCGAGGGCACGCGAGGCTTGTCGGAGCCAGGTACGCGTTCCCCCTCTGTTTCCCTTTCCTTGTTGTGGCATGTTAAGTTAAGGGTTAATCGAGGATAATGATGTTAAAGTCATGCATAAATAGGGAAACCGTTGAGAATGAGATGAATAATGTGTTTATGTTGATATCATGTAGATTCATGGGTGTTTCGTGGGTATTCTTGATGCATGCTACAGTGATGCCATATGAGTCTCATGCCTTTGTGAATTTCCATAGAACAACATGCTTAATGGTTTTATGATTGGATTGAGGGGTTTTGAAGTAGACTTGGAGGTCTACACCCCATGTTTTGCTAGTACTTTTTGTGGTGTTTTAAAGTGGTCCGCTCCTTACTCCCACTTTGCGGAGAAGATACGATGGAGGCTGGGGAGGTTTTCAGCAATCGCAGAAAATGGTATGCCGATGTAGGTTCGGTATGCCGAAATGCTCCCAGGTGGTTCCTTGGGCCACTGATTCGGACGATCGGGGGAAATTCGGTCGACCGATTCAGGGGATTTCGGACGACCGGATGATTTCGGTCGACCGTTCTGGCATGGGATTGATAAAACTGATAGGGATTCAGAATACCGAAAGATTTTGGTCGACCGAATCAATGATTTTCGGTCGACTGGGACCCTATTCTGTATGCCGAATCAGGACCCAGGAGTATATTGAGAAATGCTTTGTTAAATGTTGATAAATTTGGATAAATGCATGATAAAGGCATGAGATGCATGGAAATGATTTATGAAATATTGCATGTGAACATGTTTTAATGATGCTTTCCATGAATTGTGAAACATGATTTATGTGGATTAATGTAGACCCATGTGTGGGGTAATGGCATGGTACAATGACCATGAATGAATGATTGGGGTTCCTTTTGAACCATAAATGATAATGTGACGCACAATGTGTGGGATTTATAAAGAGTTTTATGAATGAAAAGAACGGTTTTGTCAAATGTTTTGAAAAGAGAAACTGCATATGGTTTTAAAGAGATTTA
>JAMKQA010071147.1:0-10190 GCA_024699735.1 Posidonia australis | reverse complement strand
CAACTAAGAAACAACAGATTATCCATTAATAAACCATTATACACAATATTGCAAATAATTACATGGTTTACAATAAAAATGGATAATCAGGCCCAGATTTTACAGCCACAGTGTGCCATCCTGTGTAGGAGCCAACCATCGTCTCGCGATTCTCCCACCTGGAGAACCCTCACAAAGCCAACCCCTCCTTGGGAAGGCTGTCCTGTCTCTCAGGAAACTACCAGCTACGGGGCACGTGTCCCACCCGCACTGGCCACCACAGGGTCCGCCTCCTCACGATGTCCTCCACACACAGTGCTCAGGAGGGAGTGTCATACCTCCACACCTGAGCCTCAGTGCTCACAGCGACAACAGGAGTATCATACCTCCCCTTCATGCTACAAGTCACCTCAACCCGCGGACCACAACCTTAGCCTTGAGATGACAGTTAAGGAGTCTCATACCTCCAAGACCCGACACCCCTATCAGGTATCTCCCCCCCGACCTCAATTAAGGAGTCGCGCCCAACTACTCGAGAATGTCGTCACATTTCCTGGCCCCGATGACACGGTCCCACCCTGTCTCGGCTTGCACACAGAAAACCAGGAAAACCTTTTCCAAAACAGGCCAGCTATTTCCTTGAAATCCATTTCCAAAATCATTTTCATATCTTTGAAAATTCTTCCAAAACCTTGGCAAAACGGTGCATCAGGGGTCCCAAGAGACCACCACATACGGCCCACAGTCCCTCTCAATGGGACAAAACACAGCAATCCAGAAAGCCCACATTTTATAAACTTGTTTGGGCCCAGAATCAGCATGCCGAAAACAAGTTCGATATGCCGAAAAATCTTGGTTCGATAATCGACCGAATTAGGTCAACGGTTAACACTCAAGCCAAATTCGATATGCCGAAAACTGGTTTGGTCGACCGAAATCTCTTGATTCTGGTGACCATCCAAAATCGAACGATCGAATTTCTACAAGAGGACCTAAACTGATAGAAAAACGGTATACCGAAATGGTTCGGTATGCCGAATTCTGCGAAAGTAGAAAAATGGTCCAAACCCTACAGTCTGAATCACCCTAACTGGGACCTCCGATCGGACCCTCTAAACAAGCACCAAAAATCTTGCATAAAACATAAGATGTAGACCCTCAAGTCTACTCCAAATTCCAACAAACAAAACTAAAATCCATTCACCATGCATCAAGATATAAAATCACAAAGACAGAAGGATCAAAATGACCCAAAACACACCAACCATCATAAATGTCCATAAATGCACCATAAATTCTCATAAAATCACAATAAATTCTAGGAATATAAATTTACTTGGATTTCATGCAATCCTAGCATTTGCTACCAATTCCATGCTCTCTATTACATGAGGTGGAGGTGCATACTGAAAACGGCCTCTAGCGATCTCCAGTCGACTCCAACGAAATCCGACGACCACGGCCTTGCCACGACCCCAAGAACGCTCCACCCAAGCTCCACGTGTCACCAGAGCCACCCAAATGCCTCCGCTTCTTTCTCTCAATCTCTCTCTCTCTCTCTCTCTCTCTCGACGCGTGATGTAGGGGAAAATAGGGGAGTCGAGTGGGAAAAAAAGGGGAAAAGGAGAAAGGGGTGGAGAAGGAGTGGAGAGGAAGGGAGGAGAAGGTGGGAAGAAGGGAAACACGCCTGAAGAGGAGAAGGAAAGAAGAAGAAAGAAGGAGAAGACGGCGACGAACGGTGGAGGAGTGCGGTGCAGCTTATAAAGCCTGCACACGTAGTAGCTGGGAGCGTGCTCACCTGCACGTCCCAGCCACCGGCACACCACATGAGCACATCGATCACTCAGCCCAACCACCAGCTACAACCAAAGACCCACGAACGCGGGCCCTACGCTGACCCCACACCTTGGCCCCACAACATAGTGCCACGATGCACCATGCCAACCACGCACAAGGACACGCAAACAAAAGCTGACCCACGAGGCTCAAGCCCAAAAGCACGGAACCACACAACGGGTCTCGGAACAGCAACACCAGTCCAAAAATAAAATTCATAAAATGTAAATAATTACAACATGAATTTTACGGGTGTTACACATTCACCTTGAAACATTGCATTTGACTAATGATGCATGCCAGATGCATCAACAAATTCCATGGGACGTTGAGATTCTAATGTCAACTTATCATAATTGACCTTTAAATGAACCTCTCCACATGAGTATGTAATTGCTTTAAAAATTTTCAACAATCTAAACAACATTTTGTCAAAAAAAAAAAATATATTAGGGTCAATAAGGAAGTACAATTACTTAGTCTAGTGCAGAACAAAGAGTTAATAGTTTGTGTATGGTATGAAAGAAATTTGTTCAATAATAAATAACAGTTTACAACTATATTTATAGTTGTAACCACTAGATGTGGAAGTGGTGTTTTGGTCAGAAAATTTAATAGAATTCTCGATCGTTAGACATTGAGTTCTAATCACTTAGACCGAGTGAGGGAGAGGGAGAGAGTTGAGAGAGAACATGTGGGAGAGAGGGGGAGATGGTCAGAGGAGGAGCTTGTCACTGCTGTTGCACCACCGTCATCGTCGGGAAGAGGAGGAGGTGCAGAGCAAGTCGAGGAGGAGTCATCATTCGTCGCTTGGGCTGTCACGACTTCGATGCCAGGTACACACCTCATAGGCTCTTTTTGGTTTCCAATTGGATTATAGGTGCATGATAGTGTGTGGATGATTGAAGTAAATTTTTAAGAATTTATTGTACATTTGTTGGCTATTTATGGTCGTATTTATGGTTTGGAGTGAATAATGCTCTTTTATGGTTTTCTTGTGATTTTTTTACATCCCTATAATGGATCTTTGTGTTTCTTGTCTCTAGTGGAAGATCTTTACGAGATCTTCATCTTGATATATTGTATGTGTGGTTTGGTGTGGTGGTTTACAGGATTAGGTTTTTAGGTCTCAAGTTGAGGTGTCCTACTGTTGTTTGGTTCGGCATACTCTTTTTTTTCGGCATATCGTTTTTACTTCAAAATGTACCTTTGACCCCTGGTTCAGTCGACCGAATTCATTCGATCTATCAATTTGAAAGTCTTAGTTGTTGATAGAACTTCTAGTTTGGTCAACCAGTCGTTTTTGGTCTTATTAGATTATGAAATTTCGGACGATCAGATGGATTCCAGTTTGCCATTTCTGGTGCCTTGAGTCCAGGTTCGGTTGACCGTTTCATTTCATTCTGTCGATCTAGGTCCTAATCTTGTATTAAGGTATTTTATGTTTTTGATGTGTGTGTGTGTGTGTGTGTTAGGTAAGGCTCGTCCTTACTTTTGTTAGTAAGGCCCTCCATGCTGTCTATTCGTCATATACACAAATCTATCATCATAGGCATCCACTTAAATAGGGAAAAAATGTCAAGAAAATAAATAAATCAATCAGTTATAGTAACTACTTCATAAATTACAATGCTGTAAAATATTCAAAAAAAATGTTTCCCATGTTTAATCCCATTTCTTTCCACTTTCGTGAAATCAATACAAGTTGATACAATTACGATCTAAAGGTGGGCCACATGTATGATAAAAGATTCACCACAAATTATGGTAGTTTCCCAACACATATATAGGAGTACGTTAATTACATTATTTGGTTTCCTTTGACAATCTGTAATTTGAAATTCTTCCTTCCATGACATTAGGCCACAATGGATAAAACAACTGTCCACAAGTGGATCACAAGAGTTAAAAAAGGAAGTAAATGATTTGATGCAATGTAACTGCCAATGTTTCGAATTGATGAAATAAAAAAAAAATTAAACTAGTAAAAACAGATAACCATGGGATGTGCTTTTGATGGTATAAAATGAAGGATCTTATTAATTAAAAGTAAGGATGGACCTTACCTGATAATTTGCCTATATATATATATTAATCAACATAGAAAGCACTCAAGGAAAGGGTTTAGGGTTTGATTTGGTAAACCATTTTCAAACGATTAATCAGACCAGAGACCTAGGGCACACCAGGGAACTCAATCAGTATACCGAACTCATTCAGTATACTGAAAACTACGTTTAGGGCATTCCTAAGAGCTAATTCGGCATTCCAAATTCGTCGATCACAGTGTCTGAAATTAGGGTACTCCAAACTCATCCCAAAAAGGAGAAGGCTAGTGATCTCACCACGGGTCACCACAAAACACAAACCACACACTCAATTTAAGATCTCGACGAGCTTTGCAATTTAGGACAAGAAACACAAAGATTCGTTGAGTGATTCACAAGAAATCACCAAAAAACACATAGGGGTACTATTTACCCTAAACTATAAATACGATCATTAATGACCCAAAAATCACCATAAATGCAGAATAAATTTCTGACCAACTACACACCACAATTACACACTATCATGCACCTAGGAATCACATTGAACATAAAAAGAAGAGTCCTACGAGGTGTATACCTTACTTCGATGATGATGTGGAGGCGAACGACGCAATGTCCGCCTTCACTGCCACATGCTCTAGGCCTCCTCCTCGGGACGACAATAACGATACGGTGGTGGTGACAAGCTCCTCCTCCTCCCTCTCATGGCCATCACTCTCTTTTTCACCCTCTTTGTCTCTCCCTCTCTTGTCAGTTCTCTCGCACTCTTTCTCACTCTTCCTTAAGAAGGAAAAGAAGAAGTAAGAAGAAGGAGAAGAAGGGGAAAGAGGAGTGGAGCCTAGTGCAGAAGAAAGGAAATAAAGAAGCTATAAGTACGAAATCAAATTACGCGACCACTTCTCATCTACATAGCTCGTGCAAATAGAGATCGACCATTAGAATATGCTAATAGATTTCCACAGTCAAGAGCAAATCATAAGACTTCTACGAAGATCAACACAGTACCGCAACCACAAAACACCAAGAGTATCAGAAATCCACTAATCCAAGCGTAGAACGCTGCTGAAGCTGTGTTTCACACTAAATACAAGGGACTCAGTGTCTAAAGACTCTAAATTCCAATAAAACATTTGCATCAAAGTATTGTTTCCAATCTAGATTGTTACAATTTATTTATATTTAGAGTGTTTTGGTTTTTTCCTGTTAATGGATCCTATTGATTAAAAAAGAAAAGAAAAAAAGTATCCATTTACATCAGTATTTTTCTCTCTCTTAGGAAGACAATAAAATAATAATATTTTTATACCATGTCACAACTTAAAAAAAAAAACTGCCTTAGTAAACCGCAAACAAACAAAGCCTTTGAGTTGTGCATATTCATCTAATTGAGTTGGTTTTTGGCCCGTTGGTCATCATCATGTCTTATTGAACAATAGAAATCAACAATGAAGCTTCAAAGACAGGTCGACTCGTGGAAAAGTCGACCATACTGACCTTCTCACAAACCGGTGGGACCCACACGATCCATCGACTTGTGGGGTCGACCCTCTCACAAGTCGGCCGATTTTTCCATCAATAAGTTGGACATGAATATCTTAAGGTTGGTTATTCCTTAATCATGAGGTCAATGACAAGCAACGTCTAAAAATATATCGTTCCCTTGCAGAGCGCAACCATTTGTACACATCTCATGAATTAACTGACAGCTGTGTCCATCTGTTCACATGTACCTGTTCTCAAAGTACCCAAAACTCTGCTCTCAACATACTCCAATATAATACTAAAAAAGTAGTAGCCCCATTTAAATTTTCCTAATGTCCACTTGGAAGTTGGAACTGTTTGATTAGATTGGTTTTGTTTAATTTGATTCTGACCTGTGGTCCATCATTGAGGTGAATATGATAAGTGATCGCCAAGTCTGGCTCTCGTTTATTGGTATTTTCATATAAAATTCAGTAAGAGGATGGTGTGTCCTAAAAAGGGCGAGAAACTTAGTTCAAATCTGGAAACTAGTTATTGAAGTAGATTCCACTAAAATATGCTGGTTAAGAATTCAGAAGCAGGAATCAGTTTTATCACGCATGTCCTACAACAATGTTTGAGTGAATGACAGAAGTTTAACCTTAAGATACCTTCAATTAGATACCAACTGACTTGTATTTTTCCAAATGCGTTTGATACGGCTTCTCAAAAAACTGAACTAATAGAATACTACTGCAGCATCTTTTGCAGAGGAATCGATTCCATGTGCAAAAAGAGTAGAAGCAAATTGCTAGAAGGGTGACTGCTGCTCTTTCAGGTAACAAAACAGCAATCACTAATAGATGCCTAGTGTTCTCAATGGATTATAGAACTTTGATGGAATTTGCTTATTATATGACGAGGGTGGGGTAAAAGAGAGAACAAGAATCTACATGATGGCATCACATGTTCTTACGATGTTTATATATAGATCATATCTACCCATTAAAAAAAATAATAAATTCTAATTCTTGTTTTTGGCCTTTGTACATGAGTCTGTCAGATGGTGTCTCCCTTTTTTCATTTTTTATAACGTGTATCCTGTTAGTTGCCATGGCAGGATTCAGGAAACACTTGCAGTATTCCCTCCCAAAGTTTTGAAGACTGAGAAGTTCTTGTGAGAATCATATGTTATCAGAATGCAGATGGAAGACGTCACTTCAGTTGAGTCCCCATCCGTAGAAATGTGAGTTTTTAAGATGAACTCAGTTTGTATGTTGGACAGATGGAATTGGGGCCTTGACATTTGTAATCTCTCTCCTACTATTCTGTGTGGAAGCCCAGGTGAGCTCCTGAAATTAAGTGCAGTCATATGTAAGATCGAAAGAAGGTCAGGAATCAGACTGAAAGAAGATTTTGTATTGTATCTCACAGATTTGTAAGATGAATTTGACGAGGTTTTAGTTCACATTTTATCTTTTTTGATATTCTGATAATCTCGTGCTGAAAAACTGAACTTTTCCCCTCAACACAACAGTGAGAATAGTTTTTATTGTGGCAATTTCTTATTTGTAAATATAAGCTCAATTTTTCAGTTAAGACTAAATTGTTTACTGATTTTATTCTGACAGAAACACATCTGTGGAAAATAATAATTCATATGACCTCCTTTGTCAGAACAATTAGCTCTTTTTTTTTCTCTTCAGAATAACTTCTAATGAAAACTTGACCAATTTTTTTTTCTTTTCCAAATGAAGTGTGGCAATTGCTTCCAACCACGTTTTCAATAGCAATCAATGTTTTTCAGCTCATTTAGTATCGATTTTATCCTCATCCCATCGACCGAAATTATTTGATTGCAAAACAACAGCTTTAGAGAATTAAGAGAGTAAAATATCTTTTCTAAAAAATATAAAAGTCATAGAAAAACAATCTCGATTAGGAAATTTTAGGTAGAAACCGCTAGTAAATCCCATAGACCCAGAAACATCACATGGTGGCCTTTCTGCTGGAGATGTTTTTTGGGGATGAATTTAAGCATTTTACCGACATACGTTTCATGAGTATCACAGGGGAAAAAAATTTTCGGTACTTCAACAGCGTTCTATCCATACCGAAAACTAATCATGATAACTAAACATGTGAGGCGAATGCTGGCGTGCAGTCCTTAGCATTACAAAGAGAGATTTTAAGGTGACAGATTGGTTGCTTCCCAGAAAATGAAGCAAAAAGAGACACTCAGAACTCTCATATTAAATCTAGTTATTGCGTTAAAGTTCATCATCCACATCAAGCCGTAGCTTTTACAGGTCCAATGCAGCTATTGGTTTTAGTACAACGATTAACAAAGATGAACTATTTATGATAGAGAAGGGAAAGAAACAAGAAACAAGAAAAACGAAAAACCACACCCCAAAATTTGGCCGACTGGATTATACCTTTTCTGTCTTGGATGACTTGAATATGCTTTTCTGAGACCAATGAGGAACTTGTACTTCGGGCTTTTAAGATGCACGAGTAAATTAACATCTCGGCAGTACCATTGGATTGGGTTTTTTTCATCTACATGTAACACATCCATTGGATCATCCGGATTGGATAAGATGTCAACTCTCATATATGGAATCATCAATCACACGGACGATGGAAAATTACAGTATCAAAGCCACGGCTGTACTTAAATGGAACGTGGAGTTATATGTATCTTATCACTAATTTCTTGGGTGCCATGGTGGAGTTTTTAGAGTAGAGAACCACAGTTAATGGATTTCAGTAAAGTAACAACAACACAACAGTAACATTTTTTTTGTTTGTAAACGATAATTGACATATATTACATTCAAATACTTGATTATGATAAACCACCATCAAGTGATGTAATATATATGATGTTCGTAGGAATCGAACTCTCGATCTCTCATACAACTATAAAGAGACTTTACCATCAGACCAAGTGACTGCAGACAACACAACAATAACATTGTGGTGTTATCTTATTACTATGCCAAGCTTTAGTCTCTTAAAATGGGTTGGGTTGTTGATAAAATTTATATCATATCCCGTATTTTTTTTTATAAAATGTATTAAATTTATTTGTCAATAATGTCTGAGACATGTACAGGGGAAGAGAGAATTCCCCAAGCCTTTTTTTTTAATCATCAAGGTGTCCACTATTTAATGTTTAGTCACTCAAGGCAGCAGAGCTGGGGTATGACTTTTCCAAAACGGAACATTATGATGAAAACTACGTTTTATTATTGTGTTTCAGCCCATTTACTTGGGTGGCAATAATTTCCTCAATCCACTTGAACAACATGTTCAAATAAAGAAGAAGCTCGTCTGGCATACAGAATAATGATGTTGATTTGACGATAATTCTACATTAATATCTTGCTCAACGTTTTATGATTATGTGTTGTTGCAATCAAATACAAATTATATTATATAAGATTTTATTGCTAATCTTCTATTGTATTAGTCCCAGAAAAACCTCCATGGACATGGTACTAACAAACTACCTAAAAAATCCTATGTTATTTTTCAACAATACAATGAAGAATATCATATTTGAATTAAAGATACGGAATCAAACTAAAAGTAATTCCATAACTAAGTGCTAGTTTTGAAATAAGAACATATCAAATTGTCTCGTTACAATCTCATTGTTTTGATCTTATTTATATAATCTTAGAATCATATGCATCGTCGATATTAATTGTAACACCCGTAAAATTCATTTTGTAATTATTTACATTTTATGAATTTTATTCCTAGACAAGTGTTACTGGTCCAGGACCCGTTGTGTGGTTTTGTGCTTTGGACTTGGGCCGACTTCTGTTTGCGTGTCCCTGTGCGTAGTTTGGCACTGTGCGTGTGGGGCCCAGGTGTAGGTCCGTGTGGGGCCCAGGTGTGGGGTCTCAGTGGGGCCTGCGTTCGTGGGCCGATGGTTGAGGCTTGCAGTTGGCTTCGTTGGTGGTGGCTGGCGATTGGTTGCTCGTGCGATGTGTCGGTGGCTGAGACGCGTAGGTGGACACGTTTTCAACTACTACTGACGCAGGTTTTATAAGCCGCACTGCACTTCTCCTCGCCACCCATCGCCGTTTCCTCCTTCCTTTTTCTTCCTTTCCCCTCCTCCTCGACGACGCATCTCTCCTCCTTCCCCACCCTTCTTTTCCTTCCTCCCCACTTCTCCTTCTCCTTCATTCTCCTTCCCCCTCTTCCTTTTCACTCGTCTCCCCTACCTCCTCTGTGTTCCCCTGTTCTTCCATTGCGCGTGCGCCGACAAACAAATCAGGTGCTAAAATCCTCTACAGGATGAGCAGCTTAGCTAAAGCCACAATGCCGGACACTCTAAGTTGGTGCACTTAGTGAACCCAGGCTCTGATATCACTCTGTAACACCCTGGTGCTACACAACAGTACGAGAACTACCCAAATGCAAATAATTGCAACTAAGCAACAATATTAAACAAATAAAGCTCACTACCCAGACCTGTGTGCGGCAAACGTGGCTCGAACAGATGCACCAGACTAGAACTGCTCCAACACCCTAGCACCTGAAACAAGAAAGCACACGCGTGAGTGACAGGAATGTCACCCAGTACGTGCCCCAAAACCACACTAAAAGCACAGAAAACCTTGCCAGAAAGCATCATTTTCAAAAACCTTTATGTGCAATTCTCAAAACTCGTAAAGCAATGCTTTTCAAATCTTTTCTTTTCTTTTCTTTCAAAATCTCATGCTTTTTCAAAGCCTTTATTCTCAATACTGGAGAAAATCAATCATTTCATCTAGTTTCCTAGCCCAAAACATTATTTAAAAACCATAGGCACAATCTGCCACAAAATCGGGCTAGAAACTAGTT
>JAMKQA010071133.1:0-10648 GCA_024699735.1 Posidonia australis | reverse complement strand
TGGGGGTCCTAATGCCTAATATGGGACACGTTCTCAGTGGTGTCTGATGCTTGGATTGTGGGTTTCTGGCTTTTTGGTGTGGTGTGGTTCGGGTGCTGTGATGGCCTTTATAGGAGTTTTGTGGGTTTCTCCAGGGCCGTGGAGGTTTGGTGGCAGGTCCCTGGTGGCACGAGTCAAGTGGACGTGGAAGATCACGTGGTTTGGTTTCGTGCTTGCAGCTTCCTTTCTTTCCTTCACTTCTTTTTCTTTCCTTTCCTTCCTTCCTTTCTTTTCTTTCTTTCTCTTCCTCGGGCCCCACCCCCACCCCATCCTCCTCCTCCTCTTCTTCTTCTCCTCCCGCGTGTGGGATAGAGAGAGAAAAGAGAGAGGGGAGGCAGGAGAGAGAGAGAGGGAGATGGTGGGGAGGAGGAGGATGCAGCCGCCGCTGTGCCGCCGTGGTCGGGTGGAGGAGAGGAGCAGCTCGTGGCTAAAGGAAGAGCATCGTCGTTCGTCTCGCGTCGTCGCGTCTTCGGTGGAGGTACACGTCCTGTAGATTTTATTTTGATTCCAAATTTGTATCATAAGTGTATGTTAGTGTGCTGGTAATTGTAGTGATTTTTATAGAATTTATTGTGCATTTGTGGCCATTTATGGCCATATTTATGGTTTGAGGTGAATAGGGTCCCCTTTGTGTTTTCTGTTGTTTTCTCGAGATCCGCTTGATGGATCTCGGTGTTGTTAGTCTAGTTGGAAGATCTCGAGATCTTCATTTTGATATATTGTTTGCATGGTTTGGATTGGTGGTTTGCAAGATTGGACTTTGGGTCCTGTGACCATGTCAACCTGGGGGTCTGGTACGGAGTCGCGCCAGAGGGAGGAGATCACAGCCATGTCAAGATGGCGAAGGCGCAAGATAGGATAAAATAAAAAGGAAAGGAGTCGCTACCTAATCTTTTAAGGGAAAGACGAGAAAAACAAAAAAAGAATGAATGCATGAGATGCAGATGTGAAGGCCAGATGTCTGCTAACCAGAGGATGGGTAAGGATTCCTATTATGCATGAGGAATGTGTTAGGCACCCTCGTACTCCCGAGAAACTTGGTCTTTCTAGTCTAAATTGCTTGCTAAAGGTTGGATGAATGCTTGCTAAGCCTAGATCGTGCTTTGAACATGCTAACATGAATGACATGACAAGACTGGATGGATGTACATGATGGTATGCGAAAACTGCGAAGAAATCCACATGAAATGACGAAATCGCAAAGTATGACACGACAAAGAAAATCACATGAAATGACAAGGTCTTTGCAAAGGATGATTCAGAAAATCATACAGGCCTCAAGAAAATAAAAAATGCAAGCAACTCTAGTTAGCAGAATCATAAAAAAACATTACGGAAATCGAGATAGGAAAATTGCAAAGAAACCCATATAAAACGGACAAATGATGCCATGTGAAGAAAATCACATAAAATGACGGTGTTTCTGGACAGAATGCTTGGGAAAACCATACCGATGTCAAAAAGATAAAAAGTGGGATCAACCCAAGTCCTCGGAATCATAAAAAAGGTTGTGAAAATCAAAAGGGAGAAATAGTCCGCAAATGGACCAATGTAGGCCTTTCGGTCAGTTCGTGTGTGCTCTCGGGTGATGAAATCTAAATCAAAAAAAAAAATTGAAATGTAGGAATAGAGAAAATTAGATCGAATGCAGAGTGAGGGACTCAAAAAATAAAGTGGAGAAAAATCCAAGAAAGAAACACATGAGATGCAAATTCAATTAAAAAGGGGGGGCTGATGCGTAAAAGTGATGAAAACTATATGAAATGGATGAATAAATGTCCAAATGTATAAGAAATGCTAGGGGATGACTTGGATAAGGATTATGTAAGGCTGAGTGTGAAAACTAAAATGCATGCACATGGATTAAAGACATAGGGGCAATTTGGTCATTTTCATGGTCAGATGTGATAAATGCAAGTATGAGGATGATGCATGGCCTAAGTTATGTCAAAATGTGTGTCAAATGTCTAGAAGAGCTTATTTGTGAGAAAAATGGGAAAATGATAAGATCTTAAAAATTATGAAATGATGTAAATACAATAAAGGACAAACACGAGGATTGACATGCAAAATTTGCAAAAGGATGACAATTTGGATCAAAAATGTATTCATGACTTCTATTCTACATGAAGATGATGGATCAATGGTGCATGTGGCACTGAGATGTGTGATAAATTGCACTTGGATAATTTCCTGAAAATTCAAGGTCTAAAGTGTAAAATTCACACATAAGTGCAAATGAGATCAAAATATGAAACTAAAGATCAATTCATAGTGAAAACATGATTTCTGAATGGAATCTATAATTAAATGCATGATATGAAATGCAATAAGTGAAAAAAGTATTAAAAATATGTAAAAACATTTAAAACCCTAAATAATGGATTTAAAGTTAAATTAAGGATCTATATGCAAATTCCTTGTGTTTTGGATTGTTTATTAAAGATTTAGGGACCTATGTGCAAAATGTCAAGAACCTGATTGTGATAAAAAGTGAGCTTTCATAATGATTAGTGTAATTATGGAATTCATTAGGGTTCAGGATGCAAAATTCATAGAGAAAACTTATTTTAATAATTCTGGGGACTTAATGCAAAAGATCAAGACTTAAATGTAACAAAAATTCAATTTTAACGGTGATCAGTGTGATTTTAAATCTTTTAGGGTTCAGAATGCAAATTTCACAGGAAAACTCATTTTAAAAAAAGTTCCAGGGTCCAAATGCAAACTTCTAGGACTTAATTATAAAGACAATATGGATGCAGGGGTTTAAATGTGATAAATCATGCATAAACAAAACTAAAAATGAAATCAAAAGGAAATAGGGTAAAGAATGCAATATTTACAAGAACAAAAAAAGAAATAAAAGATTATTTAAAATGATAGGGACTTGAACACAAATAAAAGGACTCAAGTGCAACAGAAAAAGGATCTAAATGAGAATATTTAAATTAGAGGGTCTTCTTTAAAAAAAGAAGAAGAAATAACATTAACAGTCACCGTCGGTGATTCGAAGATTGCCGGCCGCGACGGCCTAGGAGCTCCTCCGAGCCCCTCTTGGTGTCTGATCGGAGATCAGAGATGGGGGAAAGCAAGAGGAGGAGATGGGGGGAGGATCTGACGGTGGCGATCGAGCTCCCAAAAGCTGGAACGCGTCGTCGATCCCCCCTGCCAGCGTTCTTCTCCGACGACAAGGGGGCTGCTACTGCGGTGCATCTACAGGTGGTTGCTTGGCATGGCGAAAATCGGGGAAGCTCCGGGGAGACTCGGTGAACGTTTCGGAGGCAATAGACGGCTTCATGAGCGAGGGAGTCATCCTCCCCATTTCCCCGTTGACGGTGACGACAGTGGTGGGTCGTCGGAGCGTTGTAGTAGTCCAGGCGGCAGGGCAAAGATTCTCTGGGGTTCGTGGGAGCCTGAGGACCGTTGGGGGAGTGCGTTAAGGTTGCAACGGCGCTTGGAGGGCTCCGGTGCTTCATCGGCATCGGTCGACGGTGGCAGGGCAGCGACGACGACGATGACTGATGCGGACGCCCGGAGGGCTTCCCCTGAGCAGGGGAAGACCATGGGGAGGAGGAAGGAAGAGGAGGAGAGAAGAGATGAAGGAAAGGCCACGGGGGCCTGGCCAAGACTGGGGAGGCCTGCCTCATTGGTGGTGGTGAGCCCACCATCGGAGATGATGGTGTCGGCAGACAGGGGTGATCCCTCCGGCGAAACGCAACCAAAACACTGGAGGAGTGGTCTAGTCCTAACGGGGGATGCTTGAATTGAAATAGAGGGGGGAGAAGAATACCTGATGAGCGGGGTGTCTTCTCCGGCGAAACGGGTCTACAGCGGCGTACTCCGGCGACGCTCTGGCTGGAGGCTTTTGAGTTGTAAAAAGAAGCTGGGGAAGGCTCTAGAGTGGGGGAATCGCTCAGGTCTTTCTGGTTCGAAAGGAAGGCTCGGAGTAGATGGTCGTCGATCCTCGGGTTTGTCGACGGTGGCAAGCCTTTAAATTTCGGCGAAGCTCTGCTGGACCGTCGATCGCCCTCCTTCTTGGGCCAGTGCTGTTGGATGAAGCGTGTGATGGAAGAGGAAAGTCTAGAGATCTCGCAGGAGGAGGACGCGTACCGGAGATTCTGGGATTGACTGTCGAAATTTTCGCCGGAAATCAAGGGCTCGTCGGAATTATTTTTGGCTTTATATAGTTTTTTGGTTTAAGAATCAAATGGACTATTGGGCTGGTGATTGGGCCTAGGGTTTGGTTTTTTTTTGTTGTTTATTTTGTTTTAAGGTTTTGTTTTTAAGGTTTTTAAATGGATTTTGGGTTTTAGGTTTAGGCTTTTATTCATGTTTTATGATTTTAATTAAATTGATGATTAAGGTTTAATTAATTGGTTTTAAATTAGGTTTTAATTATTTTAGGTTTTTGTTTTGGAATTTTTTTGTGGATTTAGGGTTTTGCTTTTAGGTTTTTAATTTGGGGTTTTTGTGATTTTAATTTAATTTCTGATTTTGTAATTTAGGGTTTAATTAGTTGGTTTTAAATTAGGGTTTTTGTTATTTTAGGTTTTTGTTTTGGAATTTTTAGGGATTTTTGGGTTTCGATTCTTTAAATTTTTGATTTTGTTTAATTAGAGTTTTAATTATTTTAGGGTTATTTAGGGTTTTAACTAGTTTAGTTTTAGGGTTTTGGATTTTAATTAGATTTTTGGTTTAATTAGGGCTTTTGTGTTTTAATTATATTTTTTGTGTTTTAATTAGGGTTTATGGTTTAATTAGGGCTTTTGTGTTTCAATTATATTTTTTGTGTTTTAATTAAGGTTTATAGTTTAATTAGGGTTTTGAATTTTAATTTAGGCTTTTTGGATTTTAATTAGGGTTTATGGTTGATTAATTGGGTTTTAAGTGGATTTCATTTAATTTGGACTTGAATTAGGGTTTTTATTTGATTAATTGGATTTTATTTGGTTTTGGCTTGAATTAGGGTTTTCACGTGATTAATTGGATTTTATGTGATTTTATTTGATTTTGTTTTGAGTTAGGGCTTCTACTTGTTTAATTTTAAGTTTTAAATGTGTTTTGTTTGGTTTTAATTTTAATTAGGTCAGAGTGGACTAGTGTGGGCCTGAATGGGCCTGTGTGGGATTAAGTGGGCTAGGATTTTAGTGGTCGCAACCAGAGCATCATCCATAAGAACCTGTTGCCAAGTGACTTCAAAATCGAGGTATCTACAGGTCCCATGTTGGGTTGCCCTATAGTTGCCTGGTTCGGCATGCCGAATTATTTTGGTATGTCGTTTTCATTGCAGATTGTCTCCTCGACCCTTGGTTCGGTCGACTGAATTTATTCGGTATGCCGTTTTGGGAGTCTTGGGTGTTGACAGAATTTCTGATTTGGTCGACTGAACGTTTTCGATCTGTCGAATCAGGAGTTCTCGGTCGACTGATTGGTTTTTCGGTCTACAAATCTGGTGCCCTGAGACCAGGTTCGATCGACTGTTCCATTTCGGTCTACCGATTCAGGCCCTGATCCTGCATTAAGTTATCTTATGTTTTGGTTAATATATATATATGTGTGTGTGTGTGTGTGTATATAAATATATATATATATATATATTAATCTTGGGGGATAAACATAATGGCATAAATGATTAGGATAATCATTAGAATGGTCTAGGGCTTGCTTAAAACGAATTAGCAAGATTCCACCTAGTGTAGAGGTAGATTAAAAGATGAAATGATTTAGAAATAGTAGATTCTTTCCCCAGATGATTTAGACTGGACTTTAGGGATAATGATAGTGTCCTTAGGTCTAGAGTTTGTGTGGTTTTGTGTGCGGTGCACTGAATGGAGTATTCAGTGGCACTGTTCCAGGTGTTTGAGTTGATCTGGCTGTGCTCCCAAGGGACATGAGCTAGTAGGTGTCTTACACTTGGTGCCAAAGCGTGGAGTTTTGGTTGTGTTTGCTTTGTTGTGGTGTCTTCTGATTGGATTTGACACTCAGAGAATGCTTTGTTGGTGTTTTCTTGGGTTGTGGTCGTGGGTGGAGTGTGGTGCTCGTGAACCCAGACGCTCCCAAAGTGATTTTGCCTGGGCCTGACAAGAGAGCTGTCGAGGCTTTTTTTGTTTGTGGTTTCTTGGCCTTTGGTTTCCGTGCCGCTGTTGGGCACAATGTTGCTTGAATTTTAAAGGACATTTAATGGGTTTGAAAAGGTTTTCCAAGAAGAGAGTTTTGGAAAGAGAAGAGTACAGTTTTGAAAATGGTTTTGGAAAGAGTGTTTCGGTGCTTTCTTGTTTGCGTTGGAGACTAACAGACTGAGGCGAGTGTTCGTCGGGTCTTAGTGGTATGATACTCCTTGACTGTCGTTCGCGGGGTCAAGGTTGAGGTACGCGGGTTGAGGTGTTTCATGGCATGACGGGGCGGTATGATACACCTGCTGTCGCTGTGAGCACTGAGGCTCGGGTGTTGTCGGTATGAGACTCCTTCTTGAGCACTGTGAGGAGGCGTATCCTGTGGTGGCTAGTGCGAGTGGGACGCACGCCCTGTGGCTCGTAGCGTCTAGAGAGATTGGACAACCTTCCCAAGGAGGGGTTGGCTTTGTTGAGGGTTCTCCAAGAGAATTGCGGGACGATGATCGCTCCTGCATAGGGTGGCTTCACCTTGGCAGTGCAGACACTATGGTCGCTCCTCAGTGGACTGCTTGTGGCCAGTGTTGTCTTCTTGACGCTGGACAGTTCTACACATTGTTTGTGCTTGTGTTTGTGTTTGTGCGGAGTCCTAGTTTGAGAAATCAGGCTCTGGGCCTAGAGGTGGCCGTGGTTTTGGCGCCTGTTGAGGTGTAATGTTTGGGAGCAGTGGTTCCGTTGTTTTGATAGCAGAGGCTCCGTGGCTTGGTGTGTATTTGGGTCCAGAGGGGACCATGTTGTATAGAGCAGAGTCTCTGTAGTTATGCTTTTGGTGTTGTTTTGGGCTTGAGATGGCGAGAGTAGCTTTCTCGGGCATGTATAAAAGGTTTTAAAAAGTGCACGCACATGGTTTTGTAAAGGAAAAGAAAAGAATGGTTTTAGGATTTTGTGGCCTGTCGGGCAGTGGTAGACTGCCTGGTTTGGTGTTGCGGCATTCGTGAGGGATGTTAGTGCTTGTGTGCTGGGCGTCGGTAGATTGCCCTTTTGGTTTGTCGGCATCTAGGTGTGATGCCTGTGCTTGGTTGCTCTCGGCATAGGTTGCTGAGTTGTAGGTGGGATGCGTGTCGGGTGACTGTTGAGTGGTCACTTATGTGTGTTTTGTTTTGTGTGTTTTTGGTAGGCGCAGGATAGTAGCTATTGATTACTAATGCATATAAGAGGAGTCACACCACCACACATCAGGGATCCAGGTGAGTGTTAGTTTAGTTTATTTCTGTTGTTTATTAGTTTTATTTTCAGTTGAAAGTACTTAGCCTTAGTTACATCATTAGTGTAATTGTTGGTCAATAATAAAGATAAAACAAATAATAAAATGAAAATTTGTAATTAGGTTTAGTGGTAGCGACTTGGGAGTTGTTACACCCTAAGAGACTTATTTCTTGGAGAAGATCAAGAGCATACTTCCTCTGAGATAGTATCATTTTCCCATTTGCATAGGCAAACTCTATGTTTAGAAAATACCTTGGCTTTCCTATGTCCTTAGTAACAAAGTGTGTCCTCAGGTGTTCTTTTATTTTTCCAATGTCCTCTCTATCATTGCTAGTTACCAATATATCATCAACATAGAAAGGAAAACTAGGTATATATAGAATTTTTTCAAGAGAAAGCTGGAAAGGGGCCTACACAATTCCTTCCCCTGTAACTAAATAAGACTGACCATCAGTGATGGCTACAGAGCGAATATTTGGAAGCTGAGACAGACGAGTAAATAGGGTTTTTGTACTTGACATATGAGAGGTGCCACCTGTAAGATCCCTTTTGTGTTTCACTCGTGGTCTGATGTGGAAACTCGAGATCTGATGTGAAGTTGAGGTCATGGGTTCATTGACTCACCAAATTGACGGCTGGATGTCATTTGGTGGCTTTATTATGCTATGTAAGATCCTTCCCTTCAAAACAAATAAGAAAAACAAGAGAAAATGGATTAGATTAGGTGTAGTAAACAAATAACAAAAGAATAACTTAAACATGCAATTCAATACTAATCGGGGGGTGGTTCCCCCACATGCATATGCCATCGACTAATCTATGTCATGTAATGGACTTATGTGAAAAAAAAAATGCAAGAATCGGAAGATACTCCCTTCACCCTCGTACGCTGTGGAGTGGATGAGGAAGTAGAGGCCTGGACGGAGCTTCAGAGGTACGCATAGGCTTGGATTGAAAGGATCTCTATGGATCTAGGATGATTTCGGTGGGGCTTCGCCTGGAATTGATCTCTCTGGGAAACCTCTCCCTAAAATTGGAAGGCCTCTTAGAACTCAATGTCTGGATGTCTATTTATAGACGCTAAGACGTGAGAAATCTTGTCAAAATGGATTATGGAAGCTTTTAGAAGCAATCAATTCTAAAATGAGATATTTTGATCTCGTCTTCCATGGAGCAGGTGACACATTCAATTGTGTCGCCACATGGACAGGCGACGGTCCAAGATATTCTAAATAAAATCCAAAACCGATTCAACAAATATCTAGCAACTGCAAACGACTCGTTCTGATTTTTTCAAACTCTCTAGAAATTGCTAGAATATTCTAGAAGGTATTTGAATCTAAAATCAAATTTTAAATCCAAATCTAAAGTTAAAATCAAATTTAAAAGATAAAATATCCAATAATTACGAGAATTATGTTAAATAGATCTATAACAAATTCTAGTCTCGTAATTAAATAAATATTTGGAAATTAAGCACATGTTGAAATTATCTTTTTAAATTATAGATAATTCTAACATTGAAAAAGTGATAATTAATATCATATCTCGTTTTAAACCATGATAAAAGTATATGATATTAACCCTAACGTCATCCATTATTCTAGAAGTTTTGGGAAATATGTGGCATTGATAAAGATTTATATGATATTCCATAAATATATAAGTACTTAGAAATCCTAGAAATTAGAATAATCATAGGAAAGATCATGATAATATTTATAAATATATCATATATTATATTAAAGTCCAGGATGACAAATTATTTAAAGAAAGAATTTCAGGATTTTCGTCACCTGTTGTTGTGGCAACGAGTCTAGCTGCCTATACTTGTGGTAACGAGTGTAGTCGCCTATACTTGTAGCAACCAGATCAGTCGCCTCTCTATGTGGCAACATTCTAATGTTTTTGTGTTATGCTCGTATCTTTTCTGTTAAATCCAAAAAAAACTCCTTAGAAGTCCGAAAAATACTCAAAAATCACATGAAATCATAAAATCACTTTCTTTAAGTTTAAAGTACTCAAATCTGTTATCAAGTTGAGTAAGATGAGAGCGTTAACTTTACCACAGCTAGTGACTCATACTAAAATGTTCAAGGGACTCAAGCCTACTACCAGCTTGAGCACGTTAGCTCTGCCACAGCTAACACCCTTAAACCAAGTAAAATGAAGAATGTTTTTAAAGAAAACATGAAATATCTGGAAAATAGAGTAGAAGATCCCTAGCCTCGTAATCTAGGGTGCCTCACAGGTTCCTATCTTAGATAGACTCTGGAAAATGCGAAAATGGGACATCTACAACATCGGAATCAATGATCTAAGGGGAATCCCTAGATGTCAAAAGGGCACTCGTACCTGTGGAGACAGAATGGGAGTCAATAGCGGTGGAGTCAGTGACCTTTAGCTGTAGGAGTTGATCATAGTCAGCTTGCGAGATGGTAATTGTCTCCTCATCACTAGTGGAGGTAGAAGGTGTAGACTCAGTAGTGACAAGTGTTGTGGACGGACGACCAACCAAATCTCATCATTTGTTGACTTGATGACCTGTCTGGCCACAATGAGTGCAACAAAGACGTCCTCTAGTCTCTGTACGGCCACAACCACCTGTACCCGAATCACCACGTCCTCCACCACGTAAAGTTGTCATTAACTGATTAGGCACTGAAGAGGGCATGGCTGTAGAGATACGCAAAACTTGGGCAAAGGCAGACTGCAAATTAGGTACGCTGTCAGCTCTAAAAATCTGTCTCCTGATCTAATAATTGAGATTGAGATTTAAACTGAAGAGGTATATTGCTATCGACAATTCTTCACGGTACTGTCTCATCTCAGTGATATATGTAGTGAGGGGCTGGTAAACCTCAAGCTCATCAAGCAAGGCTCGTAGTAATGTAAAGTGTTTTGGAACAGACCGATCATCCTGTCGTAGGGTGAACAACTGCTTATAGATCTCGAAAACTCTAGCGATGTTTTTTTTGTGACCATAGGTAAGATGCAGTGTGTCCCAGATCTTCTTTACTGGTCTCAACTAGAGGTGGGCACGGTTCGGTTTGGTTCGGTTTGAGACAAAACCACAAACCAAACCATATAGTTCGGTTTGAACAATTTTCAAACCGAACCGAACCATTGTATCTATTGAAACCGAACCAAACCGAACCATTGTAGATCGATTTGGTTCGGTTCGGTTTGTGGTTTAACCATTTAATAAAATATATTTAAAAAAATAAAAT
>JAMKQA010071126.1:0-11257 GCA_024699735.1 Posidonia australis | reverse complement strand
TGCAACCAGATGCACAGAAAACCACCCACAACCACACACAACCAAGAAACAACAGGTTATCCATTAATAAACCATTAAGCACAAAATCACTAATAATACATGATTTATTAAATAGAAATGGATAACCAGGCCCAGATGTTACAATCTTGGACTTCCATTGCACTTTAGGAAAGCCACCTTCAATGACTGGGCCCCAGTGATTGACAAAATCTCTAATAAATTATCTCTTTGGAAGGCAAAGAATCTTTCTCTTGGGGGAAGATTAACTCTGGTCAATTCTGTCCTCTCAACCATCCCTACCTATTTCCTATCTGTTTTACATCTTCCTAAAAGGGTTGGAGAGATTATAGACAAACTTAGAGCCAGATTTCTCTGGAAATCAAATGATTCCACTTCATCCTTTGGCCATTTGGTCCTTTGGGGCCTACTTTGCAGATCAAAGCAACAAAATGGTTGGGGAATTATCAACATTAAGAATTTTAATCTAGCCCTTAAATCCAAACTTTTATGGCAATTACTTTCAAACTCTTTCTCCTTAAAATGGAAAGAAATTATTAAACCAAAGTATTTCACTAGAAATTGGCCTGGGGCCATTCTGAACTCATCTCTAGGTAGAGCTTCTCCACTATGGTATGAATTGAGAAAATGCTTCAATCTGGTTAACTGCTGCTTTGAATCAGTGGTTCATAATTGAGCCAGCACCATCTTCTGGGAAAGTAAATGGTGGAATGAGATAAAACTTAAACACTATCTCCCAAATTTATTCACTTTAGCCAAATACAAAAAAGCCTCACTTGCCAAAACTGTTGAAATTTTTAGAACAGACTTTGATAGTCTATTTGCTTGTCAACTGCTAACTGTCAACACTGAATTCTTTCAGGACCAGGCTGACCTTTTGACAGATATTATCTCTAACATTATATTTCTTCCTCAAGATGATATGTTATAGTGGAATTACTTAAACAAAATCTTCTCTGTTAAATCATGTTATAATTTTATTAATGATGGAGGACTTCGTTTCCAACACTATGAAGCAATCTGGTGTAGTTGGGCTCCTTTCAAAATAAAGATATTTGCTTGGTTGGTTTTGCATGATAAAATCCTGACTAAGGCCAATCTGTGTAAAAAAGAGTGGGCTGGTCCACAGATGTGCATTTTTTGCAACAAACATTTGGAAACGGTCATACATCTTTTTTTTATTTTGCCCTTTCGCTATCTCTATTTGGCATGCATTCATCCTGGGAAACCTTTATCCTGCTATTTTCTCCATTGCAGATTTATTTACAATTCTCCTTCCTTTAAAAACAGAATTATCTTCCATCGGCTTCTGTACTTTGATTCAAGCCATTTTTTGGGTTATCTGGAAGGAAAGGAATAATCGAATTTTTAGAGGTCATCTTCAGAGCCTTAATTTATGTATAAATGAAACTTCTGCTCTTTTTCATAGTTGGATAGATGTTCTTTCCACAGGTTTTAACAAGGCAGACGCTTCCTGCTCTATCACCTCTGTTCAACCGCCTGAAAACATTGACCCTCCACTCACTGCGACTTTCTTCCGTGGTACTGCTGGCTCTCCGCAGCAAGGTCCAGCCACTTGAGAGGTAATCCATCTGTTGATTAACTTTCTGTTAATCTTTTCTTTTGATTATTGAACATCTGATAATAATACAACTTTATTGCTGGTCGCTGTTAACCGCTCTAATTTGTAGACTATATGTACTTTACTTATGATTTACTTGGTTGTAATACTCCGTATTTTTTTGTCCCTCTAAGGAGCCTTCCTTTGAATTATATATAATATAACTTACCGTTAACAAAAGAAAAATAATCTCAACGTGGAGTTCACCTCTTTTCTTTTTTAAACTGTTAACAACCACGTGGCTCTATACTCTATAGTCATGTAGTCATGTTGTTGTCACAGTCATAGCGAAGTAAGAAACCTAAGGGCAATCGTAGTTTCGAAATAAAGTTTTAAAAAGTTTATATGACAAAAAAATTTCTTATATATACACAATCTTACATACAATAACAAATAATTTATCTCAAACCCTCGCATAATAATATAAAACGAGGAGATGATACCAGTCCCACCCTACGATAACCGATTTCTACTTCATACTCACACAACCACGTTTGCTACCAAAAACTATTCAGAGCCAACGCCAATCCACGCACGACTATAATAAGGACTGAAATCAAAAGAACATCGACAACGAGGAGAAGCTGCAGGAGAAGTAGAAGAAGAAGAAGCAGCGATCATGGCAACAGCAAAGTTAGAGCGTCTCCCGAGCGTCCGGGAGAGGGTGGAGGACACCCTCTCCGCCCACCGCAACGAGCTCGTCTCCCTCCTCTCCAGGTCCTCCTCCTCCTCCTCCTCCTCCCCCTTCCGCTCTACTTTCTTTCTGCTTCCATCTCTAATGGCTGCAAGAATGACCGCAGGTACGTGGGACAGGGGAAGCGCATCCTACAGCCCCACCACCTCCTGGACGAGCTGGACAACGTCATCGCCGAGGGCCAGGGCCGACACAAGCTCTCCGACGGCCCTATCTACGAAGTCCTTAACACTGCTCAAGTACTAATTTTTTTATCTTATCTTTTTTGTTTTTCGTAATTTTCATCATCTGTTCTTTAGTTCTCTTCGTGTTCTTGTTTCTTGATTGTTTTGTGTTTTTTTTTTCCTGATCGTTCAGGAAGCTATAATTCTGCCTCCGTTTGTCGCGATCGCCGTCCGCCCTAGGCCGGGCGTGTGGGAGTATGTTCGTGTCAATGTCTACGACCTTAGTGTTGAGCAATTGGATGTGTCGGAGTACCTCCGCTTCAAAGAAGATCTCGTCAATGGACAGTAATGCACCGTAGCACATGCCTTTTTCTTTTTTCTTAATTTTTGTGGTAGTCATTTGTGAGAATTGGATTGGCAAACTACAGTGTCAATGACCGCTACACACTTGAGCTGGACTTTGAACCGTTTAATAGTCACATCCCCAAGCCGAGCATGTCGTCATCTATTGGGAACGGCGTGCAGTTCCTCAATCGCCATCTGTCCTCTGTTATGTTCCGTAACAGGGACTGCTTCGAACCGCTGCTGGAATTCCTCCGTGAACACAGATACAAAGGTCATGTAAGATTTTACGATCGATCATTCCAATATTTCTTTATTCAACAGAACATCGTGTCATATAGTTGATTGTTTTCATTTTTCTAATTGTTCCAAACCATCATAAACAAGAGTTCGTGAATAGTGTTTAGTACATTGTAATTCTTCTGTTTGTACAAAAGAATATAGTCGTAGTTGCTAAATGCAACAGAGTGTTTCTGTTGTTGGTTTCTTGAGCAGTAAAGTGAGGATAGTATCAAACTTCACTCTGTTAGGTTTCGAATGTTTCTTTCTTTCTTTTACGTCTAACGAAGTGATAGACATATGGAAATATGAGTCAAGGAATGCTGTTTATATCTTGTGATTTTCTGATATGAAGTTTTGTGTTTATATTCTAAAGTGTTTCACATCCGGATTAGATACATCTGCTTACAGTAAATTGCTTCTTAGGTGATGATGCTAAATGATAGGATAAGGAGCTTAACTAGACTTCAGTCTGCACTGGGAAAGGCAGAGGAATATTTGACAAAGCTTCCACCTGAGACACCATTTTCTGAATTTGCATACAAGTGAGCCTCTTGTCAACTCGTGTATGTACTTTGTGATGGACAACTCTTCTTTAGCACGACTTTCACGATATACATATATATGGTCTCAACGTATGGTCCCAATTTCTGTGCATAGAGATAGTTGCACCACCAAATAAGTGTGCATGTTGCACCATTTTTTATTTTTGTTTTGATATGCTAACTTATTCTGTGACATGGTAAACATGTCACCTTGCACTAGTTTAGAGTTACAACCAGCTTAAATTAACAAAAGTGCCAAATTATTTTGTGTTCATTTAATTGTTATATTTTTCTTGTAGATTGCAAGCGATTGGATTGGAGAAAGGCTGGGGGAGTAATGCTGAACGTGCTGTGGAGATGATACGTCTCCTCCTTGATTTACTTCAAGCACCAGATCCATCCACTCTGGAAACCTTTTTGGGCAGGATACCAATGGTGTTTAACGTCGTTATTGTTTCTCCACATGGATACTTTGGACAAGCTAATGTAATCGGATTGCCTGACACTGGGGGACAGGTAGGATTTAGAGCAACGTGACTTTGTTTTGAACCTGTCCTCTAGTATGATCCTAAATTTGCTATTGCATTAGTTTACCTTCCATGTAGTTGTCTAACATTGGCTTTGAGTTACTTATATTTTACAGGTTGTCTACATATTGGATCAAGTATGTGCATTGGAGAGTGAGATGCTACTAAGGATTCAAAAGCAGGGCCTGAACATTGAACCTAAAATTATTGTGGTAAGTTTAGGCTTAAAATCCCACATGTTGATTGCTGAGGTAGCGGAGAATTACCTCCAAGATCGTCTTTTTAGGATCCTGTTAGCATAATATTAAATGTCTATGCGTGTCACCGAAATTTTACCTACATGTATCTTGTTTTCAATTTACCGACACAACTCTAACACGACACTAACATAGAATTTTTGTGAACAAATGTGGGTTTTTTTACTATATTTCCACCGACACGAAATCAACATATCGACATTTTGTCAACATGTGTTTGCCTTTTATTTTCTTGAAATCCGACGGGAAACCGACATTTAGAACCTTGTCTGTTAGTGAATCCTTGTGGAACTAATTTTGTATTTCACATATGTTAGTTCTTTGGTCGTGTTTCTTTGTACTTAATTCAGTTTATTTTACTTATTTAAAGGATTATTATCAATCTCATATTCTTCTTTGTTATTGATTGCAGGTGACTAGATTAATACCTGGTGCAAAGGGAACAACGTGCAACCAACGCCTTGAAAGAATCAGTGGCACACAGCATAGTTGTATTCTTCGAGTTCCTTTTAGATCTGAGAATGGAATCCTTCGTAAATGGATATCAAGATTTGATGTATGGCCATATCTTGAGACATTTGCTGAGGTAACCTTCAATATCAAGCTAAGGCTTGTATCCCTGTCTGCAATTAAAAAGCTGTCCCACTGTGTGGATTTTATCTTGTTGTTATTGTTTGTTATATTGCAAGAAGAAAAATTTGACTCTTCGAATTAATCATAGTGTTATTGTACACCTTAGTGTTAATAATGGAGCTGTGATTCATTATTCATCTTTTTCCTGGTAAAAAATATGACCCTGGAGTGTTCCATGCCCAGACCCTGGCTTTTAGCTTCCCCAGACCCTGTTATCTATTTATTCTCATGTCTAAGTTTGCTAGATGTCTGGATCACTATTTCAATCATTACATGGCTTCATCAATTAGAAATCAATAAAACTCTATCATATTCTTCAAATTTCATATTTGATTTCTCATATTCCTTAGGAATATCCATAATGGCCACTTTTGTAACCAGGATGTTGCAAGTGAAATAGCCGCAGAGTTACAAGCCACACCTGATTTTATCATTGGGAACTACAGTGATGGAAATCTTGTTGCATCCTTGTTATCTTATAAGCTAGGTATCACACAGGTCTGTTTTAGATTTATCATGAACTATATGCACACCACTTTATGGTAAGTTTGAGCTCTTCTTGATTTGTTCTGCCATTTCTGCCGCAGTGTTCTATTGCACATGCATTGGAGAAAACGAAGTATCCAGATTCAGATATATATTGGAAAGACTATGATGAAAAATATCACTTTCCTTGCCAGTTTACTGCAGATATACTTGCAATGAACAATGCAGACTTTATAATTACTAGTACCTACCAAGAGATTGCTGGGAGGTAGGACCATCTGCTTTCTTAGCAAGTATTGAAAGCTATAATATCTCTTTCTGATGCTATCATCAATTGCTTATCAGGTTGTAATTGAAAAGACAGTCAGATTTTATAGTTGCTACTTGCTAGTGAGATAATATGGAAGATATATCATCTTAAAAGTTAAAAACGTATCATTTGTAGGCATGGACTTGTGCATCACTGAGACAGGACAGAAACAGCTATGTGTATAAAATGCAATACATAGGCAATACAATTATAGGCAAGTATACTCTTTTGCAAGGAATATTTTACATACTCAATAGACTGTGATGTTTATAGCAAACAGTAGTAGTGACCCACATAAAAATAAGACACTAACAATGTGTTGGTGTTGCAAAATGTCCACCAGCATTGAACGTGTGTTGGTAAGTGCTGCAAGTGTCAACATTTGATTATTTTTCCCTCAAAGAGGAACCCCTAAAATATAGCTTAAAAGAAATTCTGTAGTTGATAGTGCTCACCAAGATATCTGAATTAAAAAAGCAAACCTTTTTTGGTCTATCAAAACCCCACATATTGAACTATTAAAATAAAATAGAGATGTGTTTGACTAATTTCGTCTTAGTCCATAACCATTTTGTTAAGTTCTATGGTCACCTTGTTTTACAGGAGGTCGAAAACAAACAGACATCTTAGAGTATTGGGTGAAAGATTTTGTATGATATTTTTTTTTTTTGCATTTATAGCTTAATCCAAATTCAAAAGCATTGCACACTTGCTTGTCAGACACTGTCTACAAATTTTGTCACACAAATCACATACACTATTCTAACATGAAGACAAGCATGCTTGAAATGAATTAGTGATCTGTGTAGATTGTACATGAATCTTTGAGTTGGATGCATATTAATGGTATGCAATCTAGCCTCAAATTAAGAAAAATTTTCCTGCATCTCAAGTGACTTCATTATACCTTTTTTTTCTCGTTATGAACCTATTATGTATTGACTGTCTTTTCTCCTCTTATACACAGCTATGTTCCAATTTGATATTCTGTCTCAGTCTTTTATCTGACCTTTTGTGTATTTCATCTCAGCAAAGATACAATTGGGCAGTATGAAAGTCATACTGCTTATACCCTTCCTGGACTCTACAGGGTAGTTCATGGCATCGACGTTTTCGATCCCAAGTTCAACATAGTTTCCCCTGGAGCAGATATGGCTATTTATTTTCCATACTCGGAAAGAGAAAAGAGGCTTACTTCCCTTCATAGTTATATTGAAAATCTTCTACATCATCCAGATCAAAATGATGAACACATGTAAATTATTGACCGTTCATATTTTCTAGTTTACCCCCTCGTAAAACTAAGGTACCTGCTCTGTTTATCTTGTTGCAGTGGTAGGCTGGATGACAGGTCCAAGCCCATTATCTTCTCCATGGCAAGGCTTGACAAGGTAAAGAATATAAGTGGGCTCACGGAGTGGTTTGCAAAATGCACCCGACTAAGGGAACTGGTGAATCTTGTTGTCGTTGCTGGCTATAATGACGTGAAGAAGTCAAACGACAGAGAGGAGATCAAAGAAATAGAGAAGATGCATGAACTAATGAAAACATATAACCTAGATGGTCAGTTCCGCTGGTTATCTGTTCAGTTGAACAGGACACGTAATGGTGAGCTGTATCGCTACATTGCTGACACAAAGGGGGCTTTTGTGCAGGTATCATCTTGACGGTATATTGGTATTGTCTACGATAATATCTCTCACCATAAATTCTTTCTGTTTCCTCGCAGCCTGCCTTATATGAAGGATTTGGGCTCACAGTTGTGGAGGCCATGACCTGTGGCCTTCCAACATTTGCCACTTGCCATGGTGGCCCGTCTGAGATTATTGAGAATGGAGTATCAGGGTTTCATATAGATCCTTACCGTCCCGAGCAATCTGCCAACATCTTGGCTGATTTTTTTGGAAGATGCAGGGAAGATCCAAGTCATTGGGAAAAAATTTCTGAGGGAGGACTGCGCCGTATCCATGAGAGGTTATTATCAATGCAAATAATTAGTAATCAGATATGCTGCTATTCTTGTTTATTCATCTTGTTTAAGTTACTAGTTTTCAGCAACACATTTGCAAATGTGTAGGTATACATGGAAGATTTATTCTGAAAGACTAATGACATTAGCTGGAGTTTATAGTTTTTGGAAGTATGCATCAAAGCTGGAAAGACGTGAAACCCGACGATATCTTGAGATGTTTTATATCTTGAAGTTCCGTGAATTGGTACGTGTTAATTGCTTCTTGATATTTCATACCTGCATTCTTTAATTGGTGATGATACTAGTTCCATGAGAAGTGCAGAAGTTCCATGTAATTGGTTAAACCTTACTTGTTAAAATTTGTGTACTTTATGATTTGCGAACCCAAACTACTTAGTGATCAGAAGTTAACACGACTGGATAATTCCATTTGATGAATTGTATCTTGTTCTTTCAGGTGAAGTCTGTTCCACTTGCAGATAATGATCTGCACTAAGTTCTGATAGTAGTGAAAATAAACGATCCACTGGAAGTTAA
This sequence comes from Posidonia australis, assembly GCA_024699735.1. Taxonomy (NCBI): domain Eukaryota; kingdom Viridiplantae; phylum Streptophyta; class Magnoliopsida; order Alismatales; family Posidoniaceae; genus Posidonia; species Posidonia australis. The sequence goes on along the minus strand of JAMKQA010071126.1, from coordinate 2,872 downwards.
ACAAAATGTCATACACTGTGATCAGTTCTATACTCGGCAAATATACATGTATATGGGTAAGGCTTACCGGTGAGATCAGATGAGCCCCTGAATTGAATTCCTGTTGTCTATATTCCTATTTTGTCTAATAACAACTGAGAATAGCAAGAGTGAGTGATATGATCCGTTTGGCCATGACTGATACATCGGTGTCTGTGTATCTGATATGTTTCTATGTAATTTTGAATTTCTAATAAATAAAATTGTGGAAGTGTTGACTACAAATTGGGTATGATCCTTTGATGAGTGTTGCTTTAGTTGCCTCATTTTTTAGAATAAATCGGAACATCAATTCAGACCACATTGAAATTATGGATCCTTTAGGTAGCATTGGATTATAATCCATCACTAATAAAATATATTTTTGACTCTTGCATTTTTACCAAACACTAGTTAGATTAATTGGATGTGTAAGACAATTCAAATAATCTCAAATGTTAAATTACACTAGTGCCAAAAATCCCAACTTTGATTAGTAGTTTTGGTTTCAAGAATAAAAACTACCTTCTCTAAATAATCTCACACTATTATCAAACATGATTATTTATTTACAACATCATCCTATACCCTACAAATAAAAAGCAGAGTTGTGGCTCTATCATTCTTGACCAAAATGTCCTTGAATAAAAAATTGACATCAAGTTGATCCTTCATTAATTTGAATTCTATTGTCTTCCTTGCTCTTGCGTGATCCTATCCTCCTGCGTTCTTAGTCAACGACCATGTTCTGTGTGATCTTTCCTCTTCCATCGATCTGTCAGTTCTTCTCTGGTGAGTTTTCTCTTCCTCCACCACTGACCAAAGTCGCCTTTCCATGTTTCATTGAAATCCTATGTGCTGTCCGAACTCTCTAATTCTTGCCTTCGTCTTTTTATTATTGACATCATCTTCCTTAGATAGTAGATCACAGATGTCTTCTATGTTCGCTATTATGACTGTCATAGCCATCCTATTGTGCAATTTGAATGATGTTGGATCGATCAAATTGAGGAAATGAGCCTCCTTTAAGGTGTAATCATCAATCTTACCAACATAACCTCGTAGAGTTGTAGTATAAGGGAAGGATCTCTGTCAAATGCAAAAGGCCTACACATGTTCCTTGAATTTCATTTATTAGTCCTGTTGTGCAATATTTGACTTAATCCGATATGATTGGAAGACTTCTATTGGCTTTATCAATGGTTGGAGATATAAGATGGATGAAGATCATGATAGAATGTGATACAGGGTGTAAAAGTCGAAAACAAAGTTTTGTTGTTGTTTGATTTGCTAGTGTGTCGAAAAAAGAGTTGGATTCCATTCCATAAAGGTATATCTACCTGGTGCATAAATGTTTGAATTGAATACCCAAAGACTTGATAATTCAATGACTTAATTAGTTTCAATTTATGTATTTCCTATAATTTTTAATAATTATAATATTCAACATATTGATATAAGGAGTGGATCGCATACATCTTGTCCTAGTTTGATTATTTTAAGGATAACTACAGAAACATATGTTAAAGATTCAAATTCAAAATCTATTCAATAAATCTCAATGGACATCATTTAGATTATATATGAATGAAAATTCAAGTTATTTCAAAAACTTTTAGTTTATAAATCATATAAACGACAAATTCAAAGTTTTAAAACTAGAATCACTAAATATCTAATGTACAAGTTTCAACACTAAAAAGTAATCCATAAATCTTAATCTATATCAATTAGATTAGGCATATGCAAAAAACCAGGTCATTTAAAAAGTTGTAATATATAAAACTATTAATATACAAATTCGATAGTTTTCTATGAACTATGGTAAGCTATTATGAGCGATAATTAGCATATCTTAAATTCTTAAACTCTAAATTTCAAAATCACTTGAAATTTCATTTGTATGCATCCTAAAGAATGTAGATGACATCTCATAGTTTATTTATTTTTTTGATTTAATAGTCATATATTGCGATATAAAAGGATGTTCTCAAGTTTCTTAAATGAGGACATTTCCTTAACTAAAGTTTTTTTGAGAAACATTTCCTTAACTAAAGTTGATTGTATAAATATATGTTGTTGACATAAAATTAAAAAATATAATATACTTTTTAGTAAATTACATTTTTTTATATTTTGTTATTAATAATTTTATTAATAAATATATTTATTATATTATAACAATTGTAAAAATGTCATTGTATGATTATTTTCTCATATGCCCAGTTATCTACCTTAATAAACTAGCCCACTAATCAAATTATACTGAGAAAAATCACTTTGTTCACCACTTATTGATTGTATTGGGATGCCAACCCACAAAGCATAAATCAAAGACAAACGATTAGGCAAAGGGTACTTGTCAAAATATTATTATCAATAATAGATAAGAGAAATAGGTACTAAAAGAAGAATAGCAATGTAAATAAGCAAATAAACAAAAGGTACAAGAAAAAAAAGTTAAACAATAGCAACTTTGGAAAAAAATAAAAAAAAAGGCTAGTGAAATAAACCTTAACTCTTATCTTTGATGATCTCAAGATCCTCAAGAAAGAACACTTGTATTATCACAAAAATTTTACCGTTAACTACGAAATAAACCAGCCCAACATCAGAACTTTTCCCTTTCATATTCCCTTGCAGTCGAACCTATCGTGTGGCGTCCGGTGCAAGCCTATTCCTCCTCCTGTTTGGCTTTGAAAGAGAAGCAACTCACTTGTGATTGCCACCCATGATTCCTGTTCAATTCCCTAAACAAACCCACAACCCACATTTAGACATGGAAATCGGGCCGGGTCGGGCCGGCCCGGCCCGCGAAACAGCCGGCCCGACCGGGCCCGGGCCGGGCGCTGCA
>JAMKQA010071117.1:0-10632 GCA_024699735.1 Posidonia australis | reverse complement strand
GCCCGGGCCGGCCCGGCCCGTTTTCCATGTCTAGGCATCCATAGGGTCCCCAGGCCTCCCCTGAATAGGACTGCCGGTGATTTCTTACGTTGAAAAAGAATGAATTTTATAATAAAATTACAGCGAAGGGAATGAAATGAAATAATTTTATTTCATTAATCAAAAGTGAGCGTAGAATTAATAGATAATTTCTTTCTATTTTTTGATGTATAAGATTAAAATTAAAATGAAATGTAAAATTTATATTTAAACAAAAATATCCTTCTAACATAACTTCTATTTAAAAAAACTTCTTTTTTTTTTTCCAAATACCTCTAAAGAAAAAAGAACAGATTCATGTTTGCTTCAGACATAACATCACCAAAAAAATTATTAATTCCACATATTCTGCTATATTATCATATCATCTCTCAACATCGATCTTCTCGATCACATCAACTAGGGGGGTATGAGCATCTTCTCTTATTATTTGATCTTTTTTTCAAAAACAACGTTAAAATATAAATAATGTAGAAATAACTTGTTTTTATATACAAATGTTTTCTTGTAGGCCTATGATATATAGAAAATATTCAAGAAATTAATGAGAAAAATATTTTAGTGTTTAAATAAACTATATAAATTCTTTAATAAAGTAACAAGTTAGTTGCAAATATGCCTACCAAACATTAGGGTCACAGCTATACAAAATTTGTCATAAACCTATGCAAAGTTTCCAAAACTACTAGTGTGGTGATTCATCATATTGTAGACTGTAATTCAATCCTCCATCATTGTTGTGGGGTTTAACCTTGGTATTAGAAAGCAACTTGGATAATGTATCCTTCATTGTTTGAAGAAATCTAAGTTCGATTCCATTATCAGCTTTGTATTGTCTTTCAATTACAACATTAAGCATAATTTCAACTAATTTGTGTCACGTCCTATATTTTCCATAATAATTTAAAACAATTAAATTATAGGAAAATTAAAGTCAAATAGTAAATATCTAACTACCAGGAACCTGTGTGTGCGGCTAGGAGACTTCAGACTATAAGCACTACGTTAAATCAATCACATGTCTGCACCTGCAAAACAAAACCACAAGGAAAACGCACGAGTGACCAAAGTCACCCAGTACGCACCCCATGAAAATCACGGAAAACAAAACTATAATCATTTTTTCCTTTTTAAATTTATTTCACAAATCATTAATTTTCTTCAAAACCTCATAAACCAGGCCCATGATGTGTCTTATTTAATTATCGCAAGTGCATGGCGTACTATGTAGTACGTGGCAAATACGGGCAAATATCTGGTGCAAGTGCTTAGAAGGCGTTGGATCTGCATCTGAGTGCTTGAGAGGTGTCTATGTAATTCAAGATCTTTTTTGACTTTTTCCACAGCTTGACTGATATTTTGCTAGTATTTAGGCACATGGAAAATATGTGTTTGACCTCTTGACATAGCTCTAGAATTTTCTATACAAAAATCTATTCTTTTCTGACACAATTATTCTTTTTCCCCTTATTTTTCGTAGATTCTTTTTAAGTCCTCAAGTTCTGCAAATTTTGTACAAAGCACCTCGAGTAATATTATTTATATACAAAATAGACAAATATGGGAATAAAATATGCATGAATTATGGGTTAATTAGCCTACACTAGTCAAAACTACAATTGAGGCACTACTAGTCCAAAGCCACAAGCAAAGGCTCTCAATGGCCAAAACCATACAAAGTGAGTAGGGAAGCTCGGCGCTAGGCAACCTAACCCTGGCCACAAGCAGTCCGTCGAAGAGTAACCAACAACGTCTGCACTGCCATGACATGCCACCATGTGCAAAAGCCGCGTCGTCCCGCGATTCTCCCACTTGGAGAACCCTCACAAAGCCAACCGCTCCCTGGAAAAGCTGTCCTGTCTCTCAAGACGTTACCAACTACGGGGCACGTGTCCCACCCGCACTGGCCACCACAGGGTACGCCTCCTTACGACGTCCTCCACACACGGTGCTCAGGAGGGAGTGTATACCTCCACACCCAACGACACCCGAGTCTCAGTGCTCATAGTGACAGTAGGAGTATCATACCTCCCCGTCATCCCACAAAACACCTCAACCTGCGGACCACAACCCTAACCTCGTGACGACAGTTAAGGAGTCTCATACCTCCAGGACCCGATGCTCCTCAGCCTCAGGTATCTCGGCCCCCGACCTCAACCAGGGAGTCGTGCCCAACCACCCGAGAATGTCGTCACGTTTTCTGGTCCCGACGACACGGTGCCACACTGTCTTGGCCCGCACACAAAAAAACTAGGAAAACATTTTCCAAAACAGGCCAACTATGTCCTTGAAATCCATTTTCCAAACCATTTCATATCTTTGAAAACTTTTTCCAAAACCTCGACAAAACGACACATCAAGTGTCCTAGGAGACCACCACTGATGGCCCATGGTCTCCCCTCAGTGGGACCAAAACATGGCAATCCAGAAAGTCCTTAGAAAATACATTTTATAAACTCATTTGAGCCCAAAATCGGCATGCTGAAAACATGTTCGGTATGCCGAAAATCCTTGATTCAGTAGGCCGGTCTGGATCGATCGACTGAATCGGGTCAACGGTCAACACTTAGGTCAAAATAGGTATACCGAAACTGGTTCGGTCGACCAAAGTCTCCTGATTCGGGCGATCGTCCAAAATCGGACGATCGAATATCAACCAGAGGACCTAAACTGACAGAAAAACGGTATACCAAAATGGTTCGGTATGCCAAATTTTGCGAAAAAACAGAAACGACCCAAACCCTACCGTTCGAAATCACCCCAATTAGGACCTCCGATCGGACCAGCTAAACAAGCACCAAAAATCTTGCATAAAACATATGGTATAGACCCTCGAGTCTACTTCAAAATCCAACGAACAAAACTAAAATCCTTCCACCATGCATCGAGATATAAAATCGGAAAGTTAGAAGGGTCAAAAGGACCCAAAACACACCAATCGCCATAAATGCCATTAAATCCACCATAAATACACAAAAAATCACAATAAATTCTAGAAAAGTAAAATTACCTAGATTCCATGCAATCCTAGCATTCTAGCAATTTCATACTTTCTATTACATGAGGTGGAGATGCGTACTTGAAAACGAGCTTCGGCGATCATCGACAGACTTCGACGAACTCCGGTGACCACAACCTCACCACGACCTGCAAGGACGCTCCACCCAAGCTCCACACGCCACCCAAGCCACCGTAGTCCTCTGCTTCGCTCCCTCAATCTCTTCCTCTTTCTCGGCGCAGGATGCAGGGGAAACAAAGGAGGTCGGGTGGAAAGAGAAAGGGAAAAGGAGAAGGGGGTGGAGAAGGAGGAGTGGGGAGGAAGGGAAAGAAGGTGGGGAAGAGGAGAGACGCGTCGCCAAGAAGGAGGGGAAAGGAAGGAGAAGACAGCGATGAGCGGCGAGGAGAGCGGTGCAGCTTATAAAACCTGCGCCCGCAGTAGCGTAGCTGGGAACGTGCTCACCTGCGCGTCTCAGCCATCGGTACACCGCACGAGAAACCAACCACTCCGCCCAACCACTAGCCACAACCAACGGCCCACGAATGCGGGCCCCACGCGGACCCCACACCTGGGCCCCACACGGACCTACACCGGGGCCCCACAAGCACAGTGCCACAAAGCATAGTGCCAAACCACGCACAGGGGCACACAAACAGATGCCAGTCCACGAGGCCCAAGTCCAAAAGCACAGAATTGCACAACGGGCCTCAGAACAGTAACACCCATCCAAAAATAAAATTCATAAAATGTAAATAATTACAAAATGAATTTTACGGGTGTTACAATTTGACATCTTCTATAGTGATCCATCTTCACTTATTTTTCTCATGACTTCTTTCATCTTCGTGTTATTGTCCTTTTATACTTAAAGAATAACACATTTGTATAATTACATTCATATAGCAAATGTATGAAATCATCAACAATTAAAAAATAACGTGTCAATAAATAATCACAATTACATGTCCAATAATAAAAGAAATCAAATTCACCAAATTAAATTATTACAATTATATTAAAACAACATAACAATATTATAATACAAAAGGATCATAACTCATGTTCATTTATGAAACATAAGTTGGGCGAGATTTAACCTAAATGTAGTTCATTCTGGCATAACTCTAATGAAAGTAATTGATACATTGGACTTTGTTGATGTAGTATCTTTTGTTGTTGTTATATCTTCATCATTGTCTTTAGATGGATCAATATGCATTGTCTTTCTAATGAAATTGTGTAGAATAGGGGTATACATGGTTTGATTCAGTTTAGTTTTGATAAAAACTATGAACCAAACCATACTTATCGGTTTTGACTATATTAGAACCGAACCATGTATATACTTAGAACCAAACCAAACTGAACCATCCAAAAATCTATCGGTTCGGTTCGATTTTCGATTTTTAATCTAAATATTATTCAATGATCATTCATTGGCATTAAAAGCCTGAATTTTTATGTCAGTTGATGATATCTCGTAAACTTTTTTAAATAATTAACTAACACTGGTAAATATCTACAACAATTAACTTCATGATAAAAAAATTGTTATTTCAATATATGGAAAACCTACTAATAATATGACATACATGAAAATAAACATTGAATATCAACGACTGTTGGTAAATGGACAATGGATATACAACACTCACACACATGGAAATTGAAAAACAACTGCATACATAAATAATTAAATATCAACTGATTGTAAATGTTTTTATATTATTTTGAATAAAAATTATGATAAAAATTTAAACCTATTTAATCTAATGGTAGAGATGCAAAACACTTATATATATATATATATATATATATATATATATATATTATATTAACCACATTCAAAATCAAGAATGAATGGTACTGATTGTTCATGCTGTTCGATTCGGTTAACCACATTCAAAACTAAGAACCGAACTACTAAGAACGGTTCCAAAATTTGAGAATCAAACCGAACCATTTAATACATTTAAATCAAATCGAACCATTAAAAATGATTCAGTTTAGTCTGGTTAATCGATTCTGACCGAATTGTGTGTACTTTTAGTGTAGAAGACAACAAGCCATGATAATTTTATTTTGTGTCTTAATTGGATAAAAAGAATGACTTTTAAGAATAGTCCATCTCTTTTTACATTTTTGACCGAATATTACTCTATGTTGAAAAAAATCTTCAAGAGTACTTAGTTGATAATCTTCACTTCAATCGTTCAAATGATGCCTTTGAGTTCTAAATGGTGCAAGAAATCCTTTACTATTGGTATAATCAACATATATTAGAAGGTAGCAACCTTATGCAAGAAATGAAATAAGAATTTGTCATTGACGTCTGAGTAAAAAACACTAGACTTTTATAAATACAAAAGAAAATATTTTTCTACCCTAAGGCACTATCAACTCATTTCTTTTAGTCATAACATCTCAAAGCACTTTACCATTTGCTGCTTATCCTTCCCAATCCAGTAAGACACATATAACTTGTAAGTCTTGTAAACAAACTCTTAAAACATTAGTTGCAATTTCACCCTTTCAATTTTAATATCTAAACTTATCTTCAATAAGTATATGAACATTTATTTGTGTTCCATATAAAGTTCCTAAACAATCCTAGAATAAAATACATTCATATTAATAAAAAAAGTCAATTTACTTTCCTATAAAAATTATTTAAATCACAAAATAAATTTAATACTTTAAACCACTTCCATTTTTTTATCTCTAGAGTCCTGGAGAACTAGCTCAAGTCTCTTAAGAAATTCACTTTGCAATCTAATGATAGAATTTAATACATTATTGCAATACCTACTAACATTCTCTCCAAACTAGCGAGACTTATGCTTTATCACTCTATTTTTTACATGGTGAATCAAAATATGTAAAAAAAATAGTAACATACTCATCAACATTAATATTCTTAGTAGGCTTAAGCTTTCTTATGGATTGAAGCATATCACAAAGCTTCGTAAAGGCAAACCCATCTATTCTAAGTTGTTTAACACAATTTAGATCACTAACGTATATTAATCGATATAAATTAACAATCTTAGTAATCTTATCCATTGACTATATTGATCTTTCAATTTGACGTTTATGTAAATCAATTAAAACCTTAACAAGATGCAAAAACCAAATTACCATTTGTAGTTTCTCAAACTACAAGTTAAAAAATAAAATAACATTTTTCCTTATCTTTGTTTGTCTTGTCAAACTTTAATTAAAGAGAGTCATATTCACCGCATAAAAGAACACCATAAATTACAAAAACGAAAAGATAACTGATGTATAACACACAAGTTCAAGAAAATAATAAACAATTTCTATGATTTTTACGTGGTTTTCAATGCATTCAGAATTTCTGACATGATAATTGAACCATAGACTAAAAATGTATTCAATTTCTGTGAAGGGTGGAGGACCACATAGGTGGTCATTAGAGAAACACGGGTGTTAGACAAGTACCATGTGTCTGTGTGGAGGAGAAGATTGTGGGTCAGGAAGGCGGAGGAGGTTGCATGTTGGGGAGGAGGATGTGACTGTGGACACAGGAGGACCATGGGAGAGTGGTGGAGGAGGATGGTAGAGGTGCAAGAGAAGGCCGTTGGAGAAACATTGGCGATAAATATCATAAGGTGGGAGGTTAGAGGACCATGGGTCAGGGAGGAGGAGGATGGAGGTACAGGAGTCCTTGCATGTGAGAGGAAATAAGGTGAAGGTAATTTTTTCCCTAATAAAATGAGAATCAAATTCAGAATAAAGCATCGTTCATTTGGTTACTCCATTTGGAGGATGACGAGTTTGAATCCCAATAAGTGCAGAATTAGAAAAAAAAATCTTATATATTATTAATGAATCAAATTTCCATGTTGAATAGGAATTTTATTCCACTCCAATGATATGATTCCATCTCAGTCCATTCCATCATTTATTCTAACATAGTAAATGCTACCTTAGACCTTCCAAAATACGTATATACAGGAAGTTCCTTGTACCATTCCTAAATAGGTGTTGGGACTCCCATAAATTTTTCTACCAGGAGATTCTTAAAATTCTCAAAATAATTCAATGTTTGGAAGAGTCTGTCTATGATTTCTCTGCATGACATGAGAATTAGCTCAAAATGATATTATCAAGGCAAATCTTATTCTTCTAGGATTAAAACATGCCTGTTGGAAATGCATGTACCATCAAGTTACTTAGATTTTTTTTTTTGTAAACGGTAATCTATTAATTAAACTGGCAAATAATCACAACTAGTCTGTATCACGATATTGTTCAATATCAATTACAAATCATCTGGAACTAAATATTCCAATATCCAAAAAAGAAAAGAAAAGAAAGATAGCCAACATCCGGCCAAATTAAAGTATTCCACAAAAATCCAGAAAAGTATGGTTCGATCAACAAAAAGTTAATCAAGAGATAGGGTATTGCCCTCAGCATTCCTGGTGGGTTGATAGGAATCCTGAGCACTGATGCTTTGAGAAGCATGTGTAGTGTGCTCCATAGTCCTTTCATTATCCATGACTGCTAAGGTATGGAGGGCCTTTTCTTGTTCAAAACCTATACCCAAGTTAGAAATCCAGGAATGACAGACAGAGAAAATTTCGTTAATAACAATATGAGGAGATTTGCATGAGCTCCTAAAAATTCTGTTATTTCGTTCCTTCCATACATACCACAAAATAGTCGCCTTTAAGAGGGAAGTCAGATAATTGGGTGGGAATGCATTCAAATAAATCTGAGATAGAACATATAGTAGGATATATTGGTCTCTTCATAAAAGCATATCGTATAGATGTAGCAAAGGGACAAGAAATAAAAAGATGATTAATGGTTTCCTTAAAACCCCTATAAAAAATACAAATATCCAAACCAGTCCAACCCCTCTTACAAAGGTTGGCTGTAGTTAAGATCTTATTGAATAAAATTAACCAGGAAAATAATTTAACCTTTAAGGGGACCCAACTGAGCCAAATTTCTTTATGAAATTTAAATCTAATTCCACCATCATTTATAACATGGTATCCTGATTTGACAGTATAGTAATTGTTAAAGAGGGTTCATTCTAAGGTGTCATCCTCAAGATAAAGCATTATTGTTCTAATAATATCTGTAAGAATGTCCACTTGGGATAGAATATTGTCTACATTATCAAATGAAGAAGGCTCAGTAAACAGTTTATTAAAATCAGCTCTATAAATTGCCACTATTTTTGCTATTGAAGCCTTTTTAAATTTAGTCAACTTAAATAGGTCTGGCAGGTGATGTTTTAGTTTTTCCTCACACCACCATTTATTTTCCCAGAATATAATACTATTCCCATTTTGACTTGGAATGTGGTAAAGCTATTGAGAAAATTGAAGCAGTTCTTCAATTCTTGCCAGAGTGGAGATGATCTCCCTGTTGAGGAATTTAGAAATGCCCCAGGCCATGATCTAGAAAAATACCTAGCATTTATAATCTCTTTCCACTTGAGGGAGTGTGAGTTGGAAAATAGCTGCCATAGTAGCTTTGTTTTTAGGACTAAATTGAAGCTTCTAATGTTTATAATTCCCCAACCATTATGAGCTTTAGATCTACAAAGCATTTTCCACTTAATCAGATGTAATATGGAGGAAGAAGAAGAACAGGATTTCCATAGGAATTTGCTCCTTAGTGAGTCAATTATTTTTTCCACCTTAGTTGGTAGGTGTAGGACAGACAAATAGTAAGTTAGGTATAGCTGAGAGGACTGAATTGACCAAAGTAAGTCATACCCCAAGAGATAGTTGCTTGGCTTTCCAAAGAGAGAGTTTTTTTGACATTTTTTCTATCACTGGGGACCAGTCTAAACTATTTGCCTTCTTATGATGTAATGGTAAACCTAAATATCTAATAGGAAGTGGGGAGGTGGAACAACCAAGAATATGAGAGAATCTGATGGTGGATTCGTCATCAACCACTACTCCAGTGAGAGATGATTTTTGAAAATTTATCTTTAATCCAGAACAGGATTGGAAACAACACAGAATCCTCTTGATGTTAATAATATTTTCTTCAGAAGCTGCTAAAAATAAAATCGTGTCATCAGCATATTGTATATTAAGAATGTGTGGTCCACCATTAGGCAATTGGATGTCCGAAATCAAGTTGTTGTTCACAGCAAGGGATAACATCCTATTTAGGATGTTAGCAACAATAATAAATAGTAGGGGGATAATGGATCACCTTGTCTTAAACCATTATAGGCTTTAAAAAATCCTTTGGGAGAGTCATTTATCAAGATAGAAAATCTGACTTGAGAAATGCACATCTTAATCCAGTTTGTCCATTTGGAGACGCAAGCTAATCCTGATAGGGAATCTAGTAAAAAAATCCTAATTCACATTATCAAATACTTTCTCAAAATCCAGTTTTCGCACATATCCCGGGATACCCCCCACTTTCATAAAGTTTAGTGTTTCTTGAGCCATCAAGAAGCAATCACCTATATATCTTTCAGGAATAAAAGCACATTGAGAGTTATCGATGACTTTATTAATGACAGGAGATAAGCGAGAAGCCAGAGTCTTTGTTATGATTTTATATAGACTATTAACAAGACTGATAGGCCTGAAGTCTCTAATACATTATGCTCCCTCTAATTTAAGGATAAGGGAGATAAAGGTTTGATTGATGGGAGTTAGAAACTCAATATCTGAGGAAGTATGTAAGCTGTCGAATATTTCAAGAATATCTAATTTTAGAAAATTCCAGAAATGATGGAAAAAACACAAGGAAAATCCATCAAGGCCAGGGGCCTTTTCTCCGAAAAGTAATTTAACATTGTTGTAAATTTCTTCTAGAGAAAAGTTTACTTCCAAGTTCTCTGGATTCTGAATTTTTGTAGGGATTAAGCTGTCCCAATTCAGAGCTGGAGTATATCCTTTTGGTTTATTAAATAGTTTGGTGACGTGTTTCTCTATTTCTTTGGATATAACCATGGGAGAATAGGAAATGTTGTCCCTAATTTTCAGGGAATGAATTGCATTCATTCTCCTCTTACACTTAACCATATTGTGAAAGAAGGAGATGTTTAAATCCCCTTCTTTAAGCCAAAGGATTCTGGACTTTTGCTTGTAGTAAACTTCTTGTTCTTTAAGCAAGGTGTAATGTTCATTTAAAAGATCCCTCTTGAAAATCAAGAGGTTATCTTGAATCTGTTGAGATTCTGCCAGGGCATCAATGGAGGCAATTTGAGATGCAATATTTAATAATCTGCTATTTCGAGCCTCCCTAATAGGTCTAATCCAACATCTAATCTCCTTCTTTAATAGTTTTAGTCTAAAGGTAAATTTTACAACAGGGGTGTTGAAAGACAGATGGTGTGGGATCTTTGCCAGCAATTCTCTATAAATGGTGCAAATCTCTCAATAAGCAACTAAGATTTATAGAATTTAAAAGGGATAGGACCCCAATCTATGGGAGTAGTATTAAGGGTGATAGGAATATGGTCAGATGTCACCCTTGAATTGCCCAAACAGTAGGCATAGGAGAATTTCTCAGCCCAAGCAAGTGATATGAGGAAATGATCTAATCTGACCATGGTGGGGGGGGGGGGGGGGGGGGGGGGG
>JAMKQA010071087.1:0-10164 GCA_024699735.1 Posidonia australis | reverse complement strand
TCTGGTAGACCCACTAGCATCAGCCCTGCACTACCTAGAGAGAAGTTCTCTCCGGCTATTTTAAAAAGAATGGAAAAGGAAGAAAAAGGAAAACTTAAAGGTAGGAATGGAATTGGAGTGCAAAATTTCAGTTTCGTGTAAAGCAAAAGCAACGGTGAAAGGCAGAGGCATCCCCTAACTATGGCTATATAAGTAAGGATCCACTCCTGTGCACTCATCCTAAGCAGTGGAAGTTTGAAAGGTATTTTCGAAATTCGAAATTGTCATCATTTGGTGCTCCGAAAATCTTTGCAAATCTCGACTAACAGACCTCATTATGGCCTCAAGAGTAGTTACGTAGTCGCCACTGAAGCGACGCTTGACTTAAGAAAAGACTGTACACCAGTCTATGTTCCACTAATGTTAGCATCTCTGTGTCAACCAACTGTCTACTTCAACAGTTAATCTACCAATCAACTACCGAAATGGAAGAATCTTGATACGAGGTATTTTTTCAGGCCCATTTCAGACCAGATGACCTGAGCAAACAACCTATACACACCCAGATGGCAAGCATGAAGACCTCAAGCAAACAACTTATAAACACGTGGGAGTTTAACCAGTCAAGGCATACTGCAGGAATGCCAAGCAAACACCCAACCTCTAAGCCGATCGAACTCCAATACTCACGAGCTTTATAGGCTACAACACGTGGTCCCTCTGACGCACCATAGCTTCCACACATAAAGCTCCACATTTTGACAATGCTACGTACAGATCATAACCTAAACACCCATCCTTAGTGGTGGCACGTGGTCTCACCTGTGCCTCATATAAATTTGCACAGGTTCCCTATGTGCACAGTAGCACCGCATGCCCTCAACAGTAATCAACAGACATCCCAACAGGCAGCTCGGAATATCTTTCTAAACATCCCATACCTTCTGTCTTGGACCGATCTACAAAGCTGCCTGACAAGCCCAGGCTGAAGTCATCTAACAACTGACAAAAACACTTTATTACGCATGGCTCCCTCGCCAGAGCCTAACATTAACAGTACTTCCAATGGATATGCTCCGCAACTACCTCCCTTAGGTATAAATGCCCCATTATTGGGACAAGGTGAGGGATTCTAGACTTTTCAACTATGGATTGTTTTCCACCTAAAATCTTGTTTATGAGTTCTTACTCACAAATACCTCGTAAACCTGATCTCTCCTCTAACTTAGGCATTGGAGCGCCGTTGGCCAAGCAACCAGACGTCCTCTGACCATCTTGTTTTTCCAAATGGGCCATCTTAGCTCAGTTGTTGCCCAACTCTTTAGTAATTCTTCACCAACACATCAATCCAGAACCAACTAGCAATGCAGTGAGGTCGAAAAAGGCGAGATCAAAACAAATGTGCATGCTCCAATTCAATTTTTTAAGAAAAGGTTTTTATAGAAATATAAACATATATGTATTTTTACAATAGAATTCTCCTATTGAAACATGACTTTTATTGGTTCTTTTTTTATTTCTAAAGGTAGCATGCCACAGAGAGAAGTATAAAATAGCCTTCTTCATCTCAACAAAGAGATCATGCATCTAATTTTTTTAAGAAATTGTAACATCAAAGATTATTTCTTCAAGCAAATATAGAAATAAAAAAACAAGAACATTGTTATTCAAGGAATTTTTTCATGCATTTAGGGTTACTTGTCAAGCGATCCTTAGTCCAATAATTCCATTTTGCTACTGGAATCAGAAAAATATCTTACTTGAATTGGTACTCTAAACATTTGACGAGGTATAAGCTCCTTCAATTTTTGTGTAAGAGCCCTTCCAACAGCATATGCCTGGGGAGAATATCAATGGTTCAATCAGAATATGAACTACCAAATTCAATAATATTAACTACCAAATTCAACTGATCAGGTACCAATTGTGGCACTATTGATCAATGGTGTCTAATTTTATAGGTAACATGTTTTTTCATAATTCATAAAATGGTAAATTTTTTTAGAAACATCTTATCAAGAATCACATAGATGGTATCAGAGTGCGAAAACTAACTATACGTGTAGAAGCTAAGTATCGTATGAGACTAAGTGCTACACCAAAGTGTATTGGTCGAAACCATATCTACAGTCCTACAATGCCTGTTCATCTTACCATAACGTTTGACAAGGACATCAAGAGGTTAAATAAGGAGAATGTAATACCATAAGATGTGCTTGAGGTGTTTGAATTGCTTTAGGACATTTAGTACCATACCGCTTAAGCATATAAAGATAATTTGAAGATCTAAGACAGGAATATACAGATCCAAGTTGCTACTAACTTACAATTTAAACATTTTAACCTAAGTTGGTGGATCATACTCAAAATGCTTCAAGACAATGGTATCACAGACTAGGCCAGGCAAGTGGGCTTGGACTCTAGTCATGACAAGATGGTATTCACAAATATCACTATAATGTAGACAATATTACAAAAGAAAGGTGAACCACAGAACACAAAAAACTTCTTCCATAGGGTTCACCAGATGCGAATTTATTAACAAAATAAAAATAGGACAAGCTAATTGAGCATTAATTATATAAAATCTAAGAGTTAACAACTTTAACTGCTTATCTAATTTCTTCTTGCACCAAGCAAAAAACTCGTTGAGAAAAGCTGTCAGATTGTGTCTCATTTTACAAAAGATTCTGACAAACATCACATGATACATATTTACCAAGACTGAACTCAGAAAGACTCTACTCAGAATCTCAAAATTGTCAACAAAAAAGATCCAACTTGTATCAAGAATTGTCCTCGGGTCCCTGCAACTTTCGTATTAGGAAAAAAAAACCCAAAGGCAAAATCTTACCATAGATTCATCTTAGTAATAAATATATATATATATATATACATAAGTACAATTCCATAATAATTAATATTGTACAAGTTGGTTCAAACAAATCAATACAAGTTGATAACACACTCCTTTACCTTATCCTTGTGGACTATTGTTGCTAGTGGCTCTACAGGCTCACCGTTAATTAGAACATCAAGTTTTACTAAGTCACTTGCCCTGTACCTGTCATATGACCAAACAAGCATTGTAAGTGTTTTGACATTTTTTATAAATGATTGGAAGTGCTTAGACTTCTTCATGGTAAGTGTTTATGTTCCCATTCAATTTCAATATTCTAGATCCAAGAAAGGAAGTCACAAATGTTTGAGCGGCTATACCATGGGAGCACCCACTGTTGAATACTGAGAGCTTGGCAAGTCCCATGGAGAGCAACTTCAAAATAAGTGAGATATGGGTAGTGGTACATTGACAAGGTATGTATGCATTTTCAACAGAAGATACAGTGGCATCATGTAGAACATTCGAATACTAGAAGTGAATAGAAATCAAATCTGTAACAGACCTTAACTTAAACACCCATCCATCCTCCTAAAGAGAAGTTTGGTTTGAACATCAAAAGGAAGAAAGACTCACTGAAGAAATTGCTGGTTGAGAAGCTTGTTGGAACTTGGAACTACTATTATCTTCTCTATCCATTTGACATTCTCCTAGTTTTCAGACTTTCTTCAAAGGAGTTTTTTTTTTAAATATTTCATGACTTACGTAAGAAATGCAAATATTTACCCATAAGTGTCATCCTTCAAAGGATCATAATCCTTGAATGGTCTTGATATCCACTTGTCTCTTCTTATTGATCAGTATACAAAAAATATATTAAAAAACACAAGAAAGGTTTACATAAACAAGGTTCTCAAGTAGATGAGCAGAACAAAACAGAGAAGTAAACAGCAAGTTGTCGCATGAGACAACCCCAAATGATGTCATTGGAATTCCCCGAGCCATCACAAAGAGGATCAACTCTCTTATCGCACACAAAAGATGCAACCCACCCAAAAAGATCTGATATCTAGTTCCTTCTAGTCCACCAGATGGCATGAGCAAGAATTTGTGAAGCACATGCCCATCTACATGTCATCCAACCCACCCTACCCAAAACCTCCTAAAAAACCTCTACAGAGCTAGAAAAATCAGCTTAAGTCAGCAGTCCCAATCAGCCTAGTCCACCAATTTCGAGCAGTCCAAAAATTTCATAGGGAATGTAAAAGACCTTACATTCTGATAGGCAAGAAGCATGCCTACTCACCATATGAAAACCACACCTCTAAAGAGCAGAATCAGCCAAACAACATACTAAATATGTAATGGATCTTTGTGGCTCTAGATCCATTTAATGCATGCCACACACATGGTTTTAAATGTCGGTTTCGTGTTGAACTTTAACAAGTTGAAAAGTCGACACATGTCAATGAAACACCTGTGTCAGTGTCATGTTGAAGGAAACACAATATAAAAATTTTTAGACTTATTAGACATTAATTAAGCTAGTTGGGATATTGGATATCTGTTTATTAGATAATCCCCTATATATGTAACTCCTATCATTATAATGCAATTATCTTATTCTTTTTCCTTCACATGGTATCAAGAGCTACGTCTCTTTAAAACACACAAAAAAGGGCAAGAGACACAAACCCTAGCCACCGACTCATCTACCGTCGTCGACGCCTTCAGGCGTCTTCCCGCCATCAACGTCGGCTCCCTAAAAGTTAGTGCTCTCCCGCCAACCCTCTCACCTCCTTCCATTCTCTCCTCCGAAGCAACCCGACCCTTCTAGGGTCTTCTTCGTCGCCGACCAGCCCCTAAAAGGCTTCCTCCGCCACCGATAACCCAAAAAAGGCAAGTCCCTTTGCTACACTAGGGCTTCCCAACACCTCCGGTGGCTCGACAACCCCTCTAGTGATCTTCTTGCCATGTTATAGGTTGTCGACATTTGTTTCTCTCTGTTTCGTGCCTCCAAACTGAGACTCCATGTTCAAGAGGTCGTTTTTATCCTTGTTCATGTCCCAAATTGTGACTGCTTGTTTGGAAAATTATATTGTGACTCTTTACCATTATTTTTTGGCATTGTTCTTTTCCAATCAAATCACTATTATTGTTGTTTCTTGGTTATTGTTAGAGTTACAAGTTAGCTTGATCAATGATATACACTAGTTTTCTCTTTCTTCTAACATGGTACCAAAGCAATAGGTTTTTCCCTAACCCTAAAACACCATCACAGCCACCACCCCTCCCTTCCCCCACCATCGCCAACCCTTTCCTCCCTGTCCAACCTTGCCGTCGACTTCTCCTCTGTAACCAGCACCCGTCGGCCACTCCAACAGCCACCACTGGCCCTCCCTCTGCCTCCAACATAGGTCGTCGGCCTTTCCTCTCCATCCAGCACCTGCTGACCCCTCCAGCAACCACTGTCAGCCCTTCCTCTGCCTCCAGCACAGGCCATTGGACCCTCCTCTCCTTCCAGTACCCACCAAACAAGTCGGCAGGGCCTGTTCTCCACTTAGATGACATATGCAACCCTAGTCACCAGTGTGAGATGTTTTGCTAGACTACCCTATAATTATTACTCTTGATTATCTCTTGTTGCCCTACTCAAAATCAATCTCTCTCTCTATACCACTAGATTTATGACTTCTTCCTCAAGCTCTACTTCTTATGATGTTTTACTCCACAGCCTCAGTGGTACGTCTATTAAACTTAATGGCAAAAATTATCTTATCCAAGCAAAATCCATTCAAGTTTTCCTTAACGCTCATAAGAAAATCAAACATATTACCCAAGATCCTTCTGATGTTAAAGCTCCAGAATATGATGATTGGCTGGATTCTGACTATGACGTCATTACGTGGTTGATGAATAGTATGGAATCGCACATCTCTCAAGGCATTGTCATGCTTTTCACTGCAAAAAAATTTAGGATACTCTTAAGACCACCTCTGCTCATGAAAAGAATATCACACGTGTTACCGAGCTTTATGATCAACTTTTTCCATTGCAGCAGGACGAACAGTCTGTTCAAGAATTGTATACCTCTATTCAAGTTCTTCTGGATGAACTTGAGATTTATCAGCCACTTGTGTCTGATGTTACTGTTATAAGTGAATATAGGGCTGAACTTGTTGTTGCCAAGTTCCTATCTGTTAATCAACCAGAGTTGGCCTCCCAGGTGCGTGGAAATATTCTTGACAACAATAGTGTTCCTTCCATGGCCACTGTTTTCTCTTGTGTACTGCGTATTGCTACTGGGACTCCTATAATGTAAAGTGATCAGTCCACTTTGGTTACCTCCGAGCATGGTCGTGATTCAGAACATGGTCGTGGACATGGTCGAGATCGTAATTTCGAGGGAGGATGTGGTGGTCGACGAGGCAATTTGAAGTGTGATCACTATGGACACACGAATCACTCCTCGGATCGATGCTGGACAAAATTTGGCAAACCCAATTGGACCAACAATGTTACAGAGGACACTTCGTCAACTCCAACAAGTGAGGATGACATGATGACCATTACTTAGGCTGAGTACAGTACACTTCTTCAAACATATTCCACTCCAGTTGCTGAGACTACCACTACCATGCATACTACGCCTTCAGGTACGTAGGTTCCATTCACGAATTCTGATACAGACTAGATAGTTGATTTAAGTGTGTCGAAGTATAGTTAATGGAACACACCATGCCTTCTCCTCAATGTCCTCCTCTGTTTCCACACCTTCTGTTACTATAGTTAATGAAACTCATTCAGATAAAGAGACATATCTCTACCTAATAATCTAACCCTTCGTGATGTTCTCCATGTTCCTAATTTCTTGTTAATTTACTATTTGTTAGCCAACATACCAAAAACCATCATTGTAGAGTAACACATTTTCCCACTTATCTTCTTATACAAGACGAATTGGGAAACAAATTGGTTCAAAAGCTAAGAGCAATGGCTAATACTATCTCAATGGTCGCAGGAAGCCTACACTACATCTGTTATGAGAGAAAATCCAAAAGTTCTCTATTGATTAGTGAGGATTACATATATATAGGTATTAGACACCCCATGGATATATGGATATCCAATAACCCGTTTAACTATAAAATATATCCCAACTTATTCTAAAACTCCCCCTCAAATTAGAGCATACATATCAACCATGCCCAGCTTGTCACATAAAGACTCAAACACACCCACTACAAGACCTTTGGTAATATATCTGCTAGTTGCTCTGAAAAGTGCGTATATGGAGTAGAAATAACTCCATTCAAAACCAGATCTCTCACAAAGTAGTAGTCAACCTCGATGTGCTTTGTTCTTTCATGAAAGGTGTGATTGTTTGCGATAAAGATCGTAGCTTGATTATCACACCTCATAGACATAGGTACCTCAACATCACACCCAAACTACTCAAGCAGTGACTTCACCCACATCATCTCACACGCAGTTTGAGCCATAGATTTGTACTCCGCCTCTGCACTAGACATGGACACCACATTTTGTTTCTTGCTCAGCCAGGTGACCAAATTGCCTCCCACATACATACAAAAACCGGATATGGATTTTCTATCACCTCTATCACCTGCATATCCTGAATCTGAGTAGGCCTCAACTCTGGTGTGATTATTTTTCCTGTATAACAGACCCTTTCTTGACGCCCCTTTCACATAAGATAAGACCCGAACTGTCCAGTGTACCCTCCTAGGCTCATGCATAAACTAGCTCAGAAGACTGACTGCATAAGAAATACCAGGTCACGTCACCGTCAAGTAAATGAGTTTGCCAATCAGCCTACGGCATTGACCAGGATCCTCCAGTAGCTCTGAGCTGCTATCCCAAAAAGATGATGACTGCTCGATAGGGGTGCTTTCTGGTTTGCATCCCACAATGTCTGTCTCCTTTAAGAGATCTAATACATACTTCCTCTGTGATAAAGCCATCCTACCATGTCCATATGCAAACTCTATCCTCAGAAAACAGCGAGGCTTTCCTATGTCTTTGGTCACAAAGTGTCTGTGAAGATGAGCCTTTACCTCTGTAATTCCTTCTGTATCACTCCCAGTCACTAGAATGTCATCCACATATACAGCCAGTATGACACATCCACAACTTGTATGCCTATAAAACACTGAGTGGTCTACTACACACCTCTGAAAGCCACCATCAAGTACCACCTGGCTAAACTTCTCAAACCACGCCTTGGGACTTTGCTTTAGCCCATAGATAGCCTTCAGGAATCTGCATACATAATCCTCCCCCTGAGCAACGTACCCCGAAAGCTACTCCATCAAGACTGTCTCAGTCAGATCGCCATAAAGGAAGGCATTCTTGACATCAAATTGACACATATCCCAGGAATTATTCAATGCAAGAGACAACAACATCCGAATAGAATTGAGACGAGCAACCGGTGAAAAAGTTTCCTCGTAATCGATGTCATATGTCTGAGTAAAACCCCGAGCAACCAGTCTAGCCTTGTATCTGTCAATGTTGTCATCTGCTTTGTATTTGATAGTATACACCCAATTGCAGATGACCACTGTAGCCCCAACAGTGCGGGCCACTAACTCCCATGTGCCACGACTAGTAAGTGCCGCAATCTCCTCATCCATAGCAGCCTTCCAATGTGGAAAAGAAAATGCCTCCTCGTAATTCCTGAGAATGGTCTGAGAATGGAGGGACAAAGCAAAGCTACGGAAACGAGAGTGTAGAGCATCATGAGATAAAAAATGAGAAATAGGATGAACTGTACATGAACAAGTACCTTTTCGAAGGGCTATACGCATGTCTGAGGAGCTGGTGGGCGGATTTGCATTTACATCGTGAGAAGATCCGTCGTGAGGAGGTCCTGGAGGATGCTGCCGTCGACAATATACCTGCAAGAATGAAGACGCTGGTGGTGGAACGGTCGGTGTAGACTGAGGATCAGCATGTTGCAACTCGACAACCGAGGGAACAGGGGCAGACACACTGGACAGTGGAGGAACACTGTAATATGGTTCAAACTCAAAGAAAGTAACACCTGCAGAAACATAATACCGACGAATCGAAGGATGAAAACACCAATAACCCCTTTGAGTTCGTGAATAACCGACAAAAACACACTTTATTGCACGTGGAGACAGTTTGTCCAATCCTGGGGAAAGGTCCTGAACAAAGGCCACACACCCAAACGCCCTCGATGTCAGACTAAATATGGTGGAGTCTGGTTGTAAACGACGAAGTGTAACCTCCCCACCAAGTAGGGTAGCAGGCATCCTGTTGATAAGATAGGTGGCTATAAGCACAACATCAACCTAAAGATATTTTGGAACCAGCATATGCACCATAAGTGTACGAATGACATCTAGAATGTGCCTATGCTTACGTTCTGTAACCCCATTTTGCTGTGAGGTATGAGGACAGGACGTCTGATGGATGATACTCAGTGAAGCACGCATAAAAGTGACGTTAAAATGCATGAACTCAAGTGCATTGTCAGTTCTAAAAAACTTGGGAGTCACATCAAAATGATTCTTTATTTCATTAAGAAAATTTCTGAGTACATCATGAATATGATTTCGATCTTTCAACAAATATACCCAGGACACTCAAGAAAAATCATCAACAAAAACAATATAGTACCTATGACCCGACACAGCTGGACTCTAGATGGACCCTACACATCACAATGAACCAACTCGAATGTTGTGCTACTAGACGCAAGACGCAACTGTTTAAACGAAGCACGATGGTGCTTACCTAACTGACACGACGCACAATCAAAACGAGACACGGACTGCCACGGTAAGGTTTACTGGAGTTTCTGAAGAAACGGATGTCCCAGTCTATTATGCCACAAGGAAGAAGACCCAACAGTAGATGTTGTAGAAGCCAAGCCTTAAGGAATCTCACTACGAACTAGCAAGTACACTCAATTTCCTCGATCACAACCCAAACCAATCCTCCTCTCCGTCTGCAAATCCTAAAAAGTACAGTGAAAAGGGAAAAAAGTCACACTACATTTGAGCTATTTTGTAATAGCACTAATGGACAATAAATTTACAGGAAAATCATGAACAAAAAAGTACACTCTTTAGTGGTAACTGTGAAGAGGCGTGGACCACCCCCTCACCAGAGGCTGGACAAGTTCATGTAGGATCGGATAGCTCCTCTAGAGAGGGGTGAATAGAGAATTAACACTTTTTAATTTACTTAGATTGATTTTTACAGATTAATGAAAAATAGCATACAAGGAGATTATTTAACACGTATAACTAAGCTTAATTACTCAAGCAATCAATATAACATACAAGAAGAGA
>JAMKQA010071084.1:0-10668 GCA_024699735.1 Posidonia australis | reverse complement strand
ATTATTTGTGTTCATCAATTACTCTCATCTCCTTCTTATACTTTAAATTCTATTGTGCATGATAAGTAGAATATTGTGAATCAATTTGCTTATCAATTTAGATTATTGTTAAAGTTGATTATAGAGATATTAAAAGTTAAAATTCTCTATTCACCCCTCTCTAGAGAAGCCTTTAGATCCTACACTTCCCATTTCTACCATAACTTCAGAATCCACTTTCAACTTGGGTGGTCATATACTTGATCAATTTAGAAGTTTTTTAACTTCTAAAATTGTAGAATACTTTATATGCATAAAAAGATTGGATAAGAGACATTCATTTGGAACTTCACGATGAAGAGAAACTTGAAGAACTCGAAGAAATTGAGAAATTAAGTAATTCAATTTCTTTTGTTCTTTCTATATTTGTTTTATTTATATGAATGATTTTTTAAAATAATTAACATCTTCACATAATTTCTCTTGCAGTCAATATGGAGAGTGAAGATGGGAAGATGTAATTGTAAAAGGTTGCTTTCTCCTTACATGATCGTGATTACTGTTATTTGTTTTTATTCTTTCACTTTCTTATGTTTGATTGTGGTTATGGTTGTGATTCAACTATTATTTGTGTTTATTTTCTTGTGTTTGGTTGTTTTCCTTAGTTGTGGTTGTGGATATATAGGTTAACTTATTATTTTTTCTTCAATGGCTTTATAACAAGGACCAACAAACAAGATAATTGTCATAAGCATGTATTGGTTCAATTGTTTAATTATGGTTGTTATTTTTTCTTCAATGACTTTGTAACAAATACGAATAAACAATGTTATTCTTTTGTTAAATTATGTTTGATTGTGGTTGACTTTGTTGTAGTTGTGATTAATAACTTAATATACTGTTTATTTTTTTCTATCTTATATCTAGTTTTATTCTTTCATTTTTCATTATCAACAATTTATTTTTTTAATATATTTTATTAAATGGTTAAACCACAAACCGAACCGAACCAAATCGATTTTGAATGGTTTAGTTTTCATTAGTTATAATAAATAAAATAATTTGATTTGGTTTGAAAATTATTCAAATCTAATCATATGATTTGATTTGTGATTTTATTTTAAATTAAATTATACTCACACATACATATAAAGCATGAAAAAGGGAAAATGTCTTATAGCTTGCTACAATATGGTGGTAGGGTCTATTGGTTGTTTAATAATAAGATTTAATAAATTTGCTTTGACAACCTCGCTAAAGTCGATATGTCCGAGTGGTTAAGGAGACAGACTCGAAATCTGTTGGGCTCCGCCTGCGCAGGTTCGAATCCTGCTGTCGACGTTTTTTATTGTGATCACCTCTACGCCCACTCTTGCATTGATTCTTTTCATCCAGTGGCGCTCCCATCATCTCATCACCAACCTTCAGTCAAGATGGACGACTGTCCTTGATCGAAATAGCCACCCATCACCGAACTCCCAGCAAAATAACCATTTCCCCATACACACACCCGCACAATCACTCTCCCCCACCCCCCTTCCTCTCTCAAGTAAAACAATGGCGGAAGGCTCTCCCCAGCAGATCCCCCCCAGGTATGACCTCGACGGCAAGTACGATGCCTGCCTGGACCTCTCTCTCCGCCGCGTCCTCTACTCCTCCGTCGCGGGCGCCTTTGGCGGTCTCCTCCTCTTCCGTAATCCCTTCTCTCTCCTTTTCTCCTCCCCCATTTGATTAGGGTTTAAGGTGGTCGTTGATCTCGTCGATTTGTTTGTTGCAGGGAGCCCGGTCACGCGATGGGCGGCTGTGGCGATGGGCGCCGGGGTCGGGATCGGATCGGCGTACACTGAGTGCTCTTTCATGTTCGACGGCTCTCTCCCGAAGCTTCCGGATGTCAAGGAGGCGGTTCCTTCTCCTCCTCCTCCTCCTCAAGTGAGTTCCGAACATTTTTTTTCCTTTTTGTTGTAGGAAATTACGTTTTTGGCATTTAGTGAAGTTAAAAACTGCTACAAGCGGTGGTAGGCACGCAAGACAGGAATGGAACTGAGTTGTTTATTGTGTTTTATGATCTGGTCAAGATGTTTTTTTAAATAGTATTTTTAGTTGCTAGGTTACATGCAATCTTTATAAAGAAAGAACGGCTTTGTGTGCTGGTGTTCTGCATCCTGAGATATCTATTGGACTCCTTTTCTAGCTTAATACGTCTAAGGCCCCGTTTGGATATGATTCTGGGAGTGTAGATTATCCCAGAATCAGATAATGGCCATAATCGTAAACAAACGCGTGTAAAATCCAAGGCAAGTGGGATGTGCATTTGTAGGTGTTTTTCGGATTATGGGAGAATCCAACTTTTGGGTTATTATAGGAGAATCCCATACATCTCTTAGTAAACTTTCCTTATTACCTTTTACATTTTTTGTTTTTTTATTGTCACATATTTTCAGTATTGTCATCCAATACCCACCCCATTAACCCTTATTACTAGATCTAGTGCGAGAATACGCCATATTAGGATGGATTCTTTACATTACTATGAATGCATCATATTATAGGTGTACACAGTACTATTATATTGTTTGCATGTAAATGACTGTTATCACCTAATGAAAGAATTTTGTGGTCATCCAAACTAGATTGAAATTTATAGGGGTAAATGTCATTTTGAACAACAAAAGTAGTGTCAAACTCTACATCTAAACTTAGATTCAATATCTTCCAAATTTACACCCATAATCTTACAACTATTCCACTTTAACTTGTGTGTACAAAATCAAGATTCTATATCCAAAATCAATTACAAAATCGTATCCAAATGATGCCAAGGCATCTTTTGGAGGTTTAGGATCAACTTTTGCTGCATGTCGTTTTTTAGTTTGGAAAATGGAAATGTTTAGCAAGAGATGCAATAGAAAGGTTGAGAAGAATTTAATGATGTGGCTTTCTTATTCTTGTCAAGGCACTAGGAAGTTGTCCTTGAGCCTTGCTATCAGGGTGCTTTTGTTAATACTTGGGATATGATAATTGAGTGAGTTGTTGTATATCTTGACCTAAAAAGAACCTTTCTTTCCTTTTGCATAATCTTTTTCATCAATGTAACTTTGGAATCTATCAGTTATCTCGCCAGTTATCATTCATGATTTGAATCATTGCAGAAAATAAAGAAATCTTATTCATGAAAAGGAGTTATTCTTTAACTAGAATCAAAATTATCGCATTCTATTTCCATCTAGGGTGCTAAAAATGTCTGGATGCAATTAAGTTGAGTGCATGAATTCTTACTTGGAGGGAAAAGTGAAATTCAAATTCATCTCTAGTTTGGCCATTCCAAGTGCTGCAATTATTGGTTAGAGGCAGAATGTGAGTATTATGACTTGTTGGAGGCCCTGCTGGGCTGCTGGGACTCTGATTCTCATAGTTCCTTAAATTTTTGGTGTCAGTGACTCAGTTCTTATGTTGGTGACTTGGTGCGCTTGCTCTCTGTGTCTTTTGGTGTTCTACTCTTTCTGGGGTTTTTTGAGTGGACGGCCAGAAAGTTTTATTTATGAAAAAACCAAATGAAGAAAACAAACACAGTACTCATTGAGAAGATAAGTCAGCAAGAGTCTTTGGTGGTTGTTCATAGTTTTATTTCCTTGATAAAGACCTGTTTGTATCTCTCATATGGTAAGTGTTTGGTTCCAAATCTTTCTCTCTTCCCAATGAAAATAACAAAGCATCATTTTGAAAATGCATGTCTTTGATTTTTTTTTTTGAAGTACTATGCAGCATTTACACACCATCATTATACTTGTGACTTAAGTTGGTGTAATGTCATGTATTTTGTCAATGTTGTACTTATATTTATATCTTTTGTACCTTATGTTAACCCAAGGTTATCAAGGTGCCAAAATGGTAAGCTGGAGTGCCTAGGTGACAAAAATAAATTTAAAAAAAGAAGAAGTTCCAAGTCCTCCCTCCTCCCCCATATTTTATTAGTATATGAAATTATGCATTGATATATCCATTCTAAACTCAATTAAACATTAAAACATTGGAATATAACAAAAAAAAAACCAAGATTTAAATAAAAGATACTGCGATTTCTAAATATGGAAAAGAAAGAAGAAGAGCAAAGATGTGGACCTGTTGGAAAACCTTGCTGTAGTGGTCGAAAACACAACTGGAGTGAGAAGCTAAGGCCGTTGGAGGGAGGAGAATCGCTAAAGGAGTGATAGAAGAGAGGGGGAGACATGTGAGAGGCGTTACTGGGAAGAATAGGGTTTTGAAACACCCAACTTGCGTATTATGTCTTGGTGCCTAGGCAAGTGCCTTATTAAGTATAATTAAACCATTGTTAATTATGCATATTTACCTCTTTGCATTGCTTTTAATGTAGGAATGTGGAGGATACACAATTATGCATGTAGCACTGGCTATTGAAATGCAAACAAATGTTAGTTTGAGGAATACACTATACATACATATGTAAAAGTAGGGAAAGCATATTGTATACAACATGAACATAATTTTCCATTCCTCCTTGAGGTTGTGAATGAATGAACATTGCTTATTTATGCTTGCAATTATAAATTGCTCCAATAGTTACCTGCAAAGCTTTCGATTGTGAGACCTTTTAAAAAAAAGCTTTTGACTGTGTTGTTTGGTACTGAGCTTTTTGTTATTTGGGAAAAAGAGAGTGTATTGCTAACAGAGAAGAAATTACATATATATAGTGGGGTATTAGATAATAAGATCTAAAAGATCCATTTACATACTATGACTCATATTATATACTCTAACACTCCTCTTCAAGTTGGAGCAAATATATCTAACATGTCCAGTTTGTTACATAGATAATAAAAAATTCCAACATCGAGTTCTCTAGTGAATATATCCGTTAACTACTCGGAAGATCGTCTTGTCCTTGTCGTATGCAAACTCAATTCCTAGAAAGTACCTTGGCTAACCCATGTCTTTGGTAATAAAGTGCTTGGACAAATACTCTTTTTTTTTTGCAATTCGATATCATTGTCTATCGAGAGAATGTTATCTACATATATTGCTAGAAATATATAGCCAACATCACTTGACTTGATGAACACAAAGTGATCAACTGCACATTATCTAAACCCATTGTCTATTACCACCTGGTTAAACTCTGGAGCCACGCTCTTGGGCTTTGTTTAAGTCTATATATTGCCTTTCTTAGTAGGCAAAAATAGTCTTCTCCTGAGCAACAAATCCTAGAGCTTACTTCATGTAAACCTGTTCAGAAAGATCATCATAAAGAAAGGCAAGTTTGACGTCCAATTGATGTAGAGATCAGGATTGGTTAACAACAACTGAAAGCAGAACATAGATAGAATGGAGTCATGCAACCAACAAAAAAGTAACCTCATAGTGTACTCCATAAGTTTGTGTAAAACCGCGTGCCTCCAAGTGGACTTTGTATCGTTCAACTAAAATATCTACTCTATGTTTTATTGTGAATACCCATTAACAGCCAAGTACCCTTGTTCCTTTAGGACGGGTGAGAAGTTCTCATGTACCACAAGAAGTCAAGGCTTGCATTTCTTCTTCCATTGCAGTTTTTCACTAAGGTAGAAGAAGAGCCTCTTAGTAGTGATTTGGAATATACTTTGCAAAAAGAGACAGGGCAAAATAACGGAAGGAAGGGTGAAGTCTTGGCATAGGTAACAAAGTTAGAGAGAGAATGGACTGTATTGGATCGAGTACCTTTGTGTAGAGCTATTGGAAGGCCAAAGGAAGGATTTGTAGACGTTGAAGTTGGAGCAAAGTCGGCCAAAGGAAGTACAGTTTGTTGTTGACAGCGATGATAGACTTGTAAGGACTTGAGGGCTTACTGGTCAATCTACGTAGGCGAATCATAGAGGATGTGACTCACAGAGACAGGACAAAGAAGAGGAACAGATTCAATAACCAAATCAGTAACATCTGTGTAGTAACATTTGTGTAGGACTTGGGCTCAAGAAAAGTAACGTCTGTAGAAACAATGTAACGACACGTAGGTGGATGAAAATACCTATACCCTTTTTGAATTCTTGAGTATCCAACAAAAATATATTTGAATGATTTGGAAGTTAGTTTATCAAGCTTAAGTGTGTGATTCTGGATAAAGGCAATACAACTAAATACCTTAAGAGGAAGAGCAAAAAGTACTTGGAAAAGACATAATCTTTTAATTGGTATCCCCTCTCCAAGAGGAGCAAAAGGCATTCGATTGATCGGATTTACTGCAGTAAACACTGCATCAAATCATAAATACTTAGGAGTCTTCTTTTCAATCGTAATGGTGTAGGTCACATCTAAAATATGTCGATGTTTGCGTTCAGCAACACTATTTTGTTGAAAAGTATGTGTACATGTGGTTTGATGCAAGTTACCTTTGGAAGTGCAATAATTTTGAAGATCACTTTGTAAAATCTCTAATGCATTGTCAGTGCGGAAAGCTTTGGACAAAACAGAAAATTGATTCATAATTTCAGCAAAATAATTTTGAATAACATTAAACACATGTTGTTTATCCTTCAAGAGGTAAACCTAAGATACACGAGAAAAATCATCTACAAACATAATGTAATACTTATATCCTGAAATAGATGAATCATAGGCAGATCTTAAATGTCACAATGAACTAAATCAAAAGGACTCTGACTCACTGATGAGGATTGATGCTTGTAGGTAGCACGATGATGTTTACTTAATTGACACAACTCACACACAAAGGACTCTACTGAAATCCATGGAATGGCTTGTTGAAGACGACGATGAGATGGATGTCTAAGATGACAATACAATAAGAAGAAAGAATCACCTGTGGAAGCAACTGTAGCAAGACCTCGTGGAATATCATCACGAA
The DNA here is from genome assembly GCA_024699735.1 of Posidonia australis. Lineage (NCBI taxonomy): Eukaryota > Viridiplantae > Streptophyta > Magnoliopsida > Alismatales > Posidoniaceae > Posidonia > Posidonia australis. Next base: position 3,833 of record JAMKQA010071084.1, on the reverse strand, counting down.
CTATTTAGTACACATTGTTGCCTCGCTCACAATCCAAATTAATCCTTCTCCCTATCTACAGATCCTGAAAGGTACAATGAAAAGATAGAAGGTTACAAAATAATACAATTGTTTGGTATTAACATTGATAGATGACAAATTGACTGGGAAATTAGGAACAAAAAGAATTTTTTCAATGGTTATATGAGATGAAGCATGAACTGTTCTTTCTTTAGCCATCAGGTAGGCTCAACCATCGGTTATAAAACAAAAGTAATGTCTTACAATTGGGAAAGATAGGTGAAAAAATCTCGAGTACCTGTCATATGAGAGGAGGCTCTCGAGTTTATAATGTAATTACTTTCCCGAGAGGCAAGTAATGCATTTGTACCAGAGGTAGTGGTATGGGATGTAGTCACAGTTGACTGAGTGGCTCGTATGTGAAGAAACTGGTTATACTCAGCCTGGAAGATTGTTATAGTTGTAGGGGTGGAATTTGGAGTAAAAGACTCAAATGATACAAGATGAGTTAGTGGAGGCTGTCCGAACTTGTCTTAGCATCTGTTTGAGGTGTGGTTATTGCGTCTACAATGGTTACATTTGCCAACATCACGACCACGTCTACGTCCACATCCTCTTGTGGATGACACCATGGCTGTTTGATCTGAGACAACTACAGGAGCTGGAGAACTTGTAGACACCTGTAATCTTTTGAGGAAGGTCGATTGGAGAGTAGGGACTGAGTCAGCACCAAGGATCTGACTAGTTAATTATGGTTGAAGATCGTCTAAGAAGACTGTCACCGTCAACTCATTTTTGTACTCTCTTAACTTGGAGACATTTGTAATATACTTCCAACTCATCTAATAGAGTCTTTAATGTGTTGTAAAAGTCTTGGACTAAGTGGTCCTCCTGTTTATGAGTAAATAACTGTTCATATATCTTATAAACTCTTGTAATATTTTTCTCATTCCCGTAGGTACTATAAAGAGTATCTCAGATCCTTTTTGTAGGCTTCAACATTGTAACTGAGCGAACAATGCCTTCATCATCCATGAAATCACTACACAATCATTCGTAAAGCAGTATTCATATGTTACATCCTTCATCTGGTGGAGAGGCAGTAATATGATGTATTTTTCGATGACTACCAAGGAAAATTTCGAAAGTTTGAGACCACAACAAATAGTTCATAGACGTACCAATAGGGCCTTTAAGCAAGGAATCACAAGAAGAAGTCATAAACGAGATCCAAACAGGTCTCATTTGGCGGGAAAAAACTGATTTGTGAGGTATAAAGGGTCGATAAAGGCAATAAACGGTCTCAAAAATCATTGAAACTTAGAGCATATACTTGTTGTCTTATGAAAATATGGATATTTTCACACTTACTAGCAGCAACATAGATTTGGACAGGTGATAGTGGCTGCAAAAATCATTGGATGCCCCACAAAAAACACTGAAAGTGTTGGATCAGGTCATCCGGCGGTGGAGGAGAGCCGACGGGGGGCAGAGAGGAGCCCATAAGGTCTGGACGACGGCTGGGAGGGTGGAGGAGACGGCCTGGAGCGTTGCTGGACTGAAGACAGATCTGAACAGACCAGATCCGGCGAAGTCTAGGCCTGTTCCGGCGACTGGATGGCCGGCGGGCAGTGGCTGGGTGGTGGCTGGGTCTTCCTTTGGTGGTTGGGGTTCGCTCTGGTACCATGTTATTTGAGAAAAAGAGAGTTTATTGCTAATAGAGAAGAGATTACATATATATATAGTGAGATATTAGATAATAAGATCCAAAAGTTTCATTTACCCACTATGACTCATATTATATACGAACACCTTTCGATCTACAGCAACTACTATGCCTTAGTCCCACGGTATGGTACTGACATCAGCTTAATGAATCACCGTATTTCATTAATACCACTACTGAGTGTTCAACTGATATAAGAAAAAAAAGGACCCCACAAGAAGTCTGAAGATCATGGTGACAGTCACTTGGATTTCAGGGAAAAATAAACCATGCATAGTGTAGTTCATCCATACCACTATTTGTGCGATCCAGATTTCTGTCAAGTTTGAAAGTTTCTAGGGGCCGAGTTTGAAAGTTACCAGCAACCAAATAACCAGCCGCCTTTGGACAACAGATTGTATGCTTGTCTGGTCAACCATCAACATATGCAAATTTGGTGCGCTTGTGGCCTAACACATTCTGAGTCTGAATTCCTGATGCAGGGTGCTGCCATGGTTCCCAAAATCACATGCTGCACGTGAACTACAGAAGGTGGTAGGGCGGCCTACCACGTTCTTCCAATTGTGCATGTGGAGCAAGGCTCCCATTTGATTGGGTTTGAGCTACAAACTGCCTGTTTAGGGCGAAACTACAGTAAAGGAGCCTAACAAGATTTTCTTGCATTGAGTCAATCAAGTGGCCAAATAGATGCTTTTAAATTGTTGTTTCTAAATGTTTTTTTAGTGGTAACCATAAATTGCTGACGTGAAGCTTGATCAAATTTTATGATAATGGTTACCAACTCACCATGGTTATACGTCATGTTATGGTAACCTATTGTGTAATTTATTTTCTTATGAATTACTTGATCTTTGTTTTAATCATGTCTAATTCAATTATGTAAAATTGAACCCTTAATTGATTTCTGTCTTCTTTATTCATAGGAGTGACAGCACAATCCTTGTAGAAATGGAGAAGCTGTGCATTCAGGCATCTAACCTTTTAAAGTTTGAGCATGTTGTTTTTCAGTCTCATTCACCGCCGAGTTTGAAGATATCTCTTTATCATCACCTGGATATTTATATGTGAAACAAAGAAATTTTTTTCTGTTGCTCAAAACTGATTAGTCTTGTGCCTTTTTGGTTGCGTCTATTGTATGATACTATGGAAACGAGAGGAATAAGAAACAGAGAACTCACATCATCTCTGTGTCTGGTGTTATTTGTTTACTCGTTCTGTTCATATTGCATTTCCCTATGGTATTTTATTGCTGCAGTTTCTTTTTGACTGAAAAACTGATTGACTGATGACAAGTAAACTGATAAATAAACAGATGATACCAAGAACAATTTTATGATGATTAAGTAGGCAGGTGATATAAAGGAATATTTTTATCATATAAGAGAAAGCATTCCTTCAGTTATTTGGCATACATATCTATGACGCATGTGCATACCGAAAATGATTAATTACTGCTAAAGTGGTCTGAGAACTTGACCTGGTAATTTCATTAGCGTAGTTAGACATGGAAAACGGGTCGAACCGGCCCGTTGGCCGGGCTGGGCTGGTTGTAAATAAGTATGGGCCCGGCACGGCCCATGGCCCGTCTGTGGGTCGGGTTGGGTTGGGTCGGCCCATCGGGTCAAAAAATATATTAAAATAAAATTAATTTTAAAAAAAAATATATATTTTTTTGAAATACAAAAAAAAGTATTACATGTTTACATAAAAAATACAAAAGATATTTACAACATTTGTTTTACATTTATTTACATGAAGAATTATTCTGTTGGAGAGTCTGTTTCATCGTCTTCTTCTGATTGAGACTTTAAGCTCAAATCTTGAAAACGATCAACCGCATCGTACCAATCTTTTAAGTAGACAGAGGTTTTTACAGACTTCTCCGATAATCTACATCTTTTTTCATTTAACACTCTTTTTACGGCAGAAAATGCAGATTCCGATGCCACAGTTGATGTCAGAATCGTTAGTAAATCTTTTACCATTTTTGCAACTGTAGGAAACCTAATAGCTGTAGTAGACCACCAATTTAATATATTTAAGTTATCTATTTCTAAATCATTAAAAGCAATTGGGGATTCTAAATAATTATCTAATTCATTATTTG